>CAKNXH010002147.1:138513-158475 GCA_932178445.1 Andricus quercusramuli | reverse complement strand
AATTATATTATATTATTTAATAAAATAATATTTAACATTATTTTCATTGGAATATTCAAATAATTTTTAATTTATATATTTTTTTAATTATAAAATTGCATTTTTGACAATTTGAATCATTGATAACCTTTTATACTGATTCCAGAAAAAATTTAAAATATATGTCCATATAATTTTGAAAATTGAATTCAGATAATCATTTCACAGTATCGCAAACATTTAAAAAAACTATATATTTGTAATGAAGGTATTTTGTGTAAAAAATCAACTTTTATCATATAAATCATAGCCTATATTTAATTACGCATACCCATATGCAATTTAATATATCGGCTAATAATTAATTAATCAGTTCACAAAATAAGAAGCATTCATCTATAATTTTCATTAAAATATTCAAATAATTTTTACTCTAATAATTTTTTTAATTTGAACTTTCATTTCGGGAAACTTAATGTATTAATAATCGTTTAAAGTAATCCCAGAAAGTGTAGTTTTCAATAGAATCACTTTATATATAATTATAGTCAGTTCACAACATGAAAAGCATTAAACAATTATTTTCATTGGAGCATTCAAATAATTTTCACATTATATATATATTTTTTAATTTGAACATGCATTTCTATACATTCAATTTATTGGAGACCTTTAAAGCTAATTCCAGAAAAAATCAAAATATATGTACATATTAATAAATGATTTCACAACATAAAAAGCAAATAAACAGTTATTTTAATTGAAACATTCGAATAATTTTTACTTTATATTTTCTGCAAAATTTATTTAATATTAACTTTTTAAACTAATTTCATAGAAAAGTGAAATATATGTACATATAATATTGGAAGCAGAATTCAGATACTTATTTCACAACATCACAAAAATTCAAGCATTAAACTATAACTTTCATTACAACATTCAAATAATTTTTACTTCACATTATTGCAAATTTTCAATTTCATTTCTAAAAATTTCATTTATTCATAACCTTTTATGCTAATTTCAGAAAAAAACAAAACATATTCACACATAATTTTGAAATTTGAATTCAGATACTCATTTTACAAAATCAGGCACATTTGAAAAATTATTTAATTACAATAAGGGTATTTTAAATATCAATAAATTTTTATTATAAAAATTAATATAGCGAGAAAAATTATCAGCTAATAATTAGTTATTCATTCCACAATATAAGAAGCTTGAAGCTTTAATATTCATTGAAACACACAAATAATGTTTACTTTTTTTTTTAATTTTAACTTTCATTCAGGAAAATTTTATTTTCATTGAAACATTGAAATAATTTTTACTTTATATTTTTTTTTCAAACTTGAAATTTCATTTATGAAAAATTGAATGATTAATAACTTTTTATAGTAATTTTCTAAAAAATCAAAACATAATATTTATATATAATTTTGAAAATTGAATTCTGATGCTCATTGAAGCATTAATCTATCATTTTCATTCCAACATTGAAATAATTTTTACTGTACGTTTTTAAAAATTTGCTCTTCAATGTATGAAAATATGATTTATTAGTAACCTCTTATAGTAATTTGAGAAAAAATTAAAACATGTTCACATATAATTTTGAAAATTGAATTGAGATAATCATTTCACAATATCACAAACCAAGTATTAAATTACATAACCTAAATGTGAATGACCAATTTATGTTTCTGAATTTGAAACAATTTAAATTAAATCTTTATGTAATTCAATATTGTGGTTAAAATCAATTAGCTAATGATTAAATAAACAGTTCACAACATAAAAACTCTCAAACAATTATTTTTATCGAAACAATGAAATTATTTTGACTTAATATATTTTTGTTAATTTGAGCTTTCATTTTTGAATACTTTAATTTATTAATAAACTTTGGAAAAACTCCAGAACAATTAAGTTCTAATAGAACCAATAATCAAAACATGAAAAGCATTACACAAATGTTTTCATTGAAATATTCAATTAATTTTTAATTCATATTTTAAGATTTACAATTGAAGGGTTCGAAATTTAAAAGATTATTAATATTTTATACAAATTTTATAAAAAAACCAAAACATATAATTGCTGAAAATTGAATACAGACAATCATTTCAGATCATCGCAATCATTAAAAAAATTATATAATTATAATGAAAGTATAAAAAAAAATTTATCATAAAAATTATAGCCAAGATTCAATTACATAACCTTACAGTGAATAATCAATTCATATTACCTGATTAAAATCAATCAAAATTAAATCTTTGTGTAATTCAATATTGTGAGAAAAATTAATTATTGTGAAAAAAATTAAACAGTGCATAATTAATTAATCAGTTTAAAGCATGAAATGTATCAAATAATTATTTTCATTTGAACATTCAAATGATTTTTACTTTATATTGCTAAAAAAATTTGAATTATTGATAATCTTTTAAACTAATTTCAGGAAAATAAAATCATATGTACATATAATTTTCAAAATTGAATTCAGGTACTCATCCCTCAACCTCAGAAACCATTTGACATTTATGTAACTGGAATAAGGCTATTTCAAATGCAAATCAATTTGTATTATACAAATTTATCCAGCAATATTCAATTACATAATCTCAAAGTAAACAATCAATTTATTTTACTTATAATGTACATATAATATGGATAGCATAATTGAGGTACTTATTTCACAACATCACAAAATTTACAAAAATTATCCAATTGGAATAGAGGTGCTTTGGACATAAATAATCTTTTATTATAAAAATTATAGCTAATATTTAATTTCATAGCCTTGAAGTAAATAATCACTTTATGTGCCAAAGATATGATATCTTTAATAACAACTTACATTGAAAGTAATAGTAAAAATTACTAAGAAAACTTCCTCCATAAAACTGTAACGGCGGTTACGAGTTTTCATCTATAGGAAAATATATATAGGAAGGAGGACTATTATGCATGATATATAAAGAATTTAACTTATGTTAAAAGTAGATTTCTTATTTTATTGATCACCGATAATAGGGAGATTTTGTTTAGCGTTCCGTAGCTTGTGGTAAGTACTAAGGTCACGTGTTGACGTTACTGCGCATGCTCTGCGAGTTTAGCGTTACTTTTTCCGCTATCTGACGTTCGCTAGCGTATCATTTATCACAAATTGGCGACTATCATGGTCTGGACCAATGGAGGTTACCTGTTTTTATATGAAGGATAGATAGCTGTAACACAAACCCTGGGAAAAAACAAATTTTCCTCCCGCTATCCCCTTGCATATGAAACCATATGCATCGATGACCAACCCGGCAGTTTTCACTCAGTTTTCACTGAGCATTGACGCTAAAATCTTTTGCTTTTCTCCTCTAGAGAGAATAATTGCATCATCATGCTAAATATCTGGCAAAAATTGTCATAAGTTTAGTAATGACATTATTACACTACTTCCAATGAATGAAAAAGAATAATTTTCCAGCATACATCAAATTTGGATACATACATAAATGAACTTTTTTTAAACAATCTCGCAATACAATTTTCCGTATAGAAAAATTCAAATACAAGTGTTTTCATGAAATATACGTCGATGGAAAAATAGTTGTTTAAAATCATTTTTAATACTAACATTTTTTTGTCATTTTATTAATTTTACAAAAGTTTTCATTATTTCTTGCCTACGGTTTTTGACAATGTGAATATTGATTTTTTACCAAAGTAGGTCACAATACAGTTTTTAAAGAATACTTGTGGTTTAAGGAATACTTGAAAAATTATTATCAACTACAATAATTTTTGATAATTTCTAATACAATTTGATGAAGAATGAAACATTTTATTTCCGCAGACACAAATTTAAAAAAAAAAAAAAATTTAGTACATTATAACATTTTAAAAATGACCCTCAAGTTGTCTTCGGTGAGGAAAGAATGAATTTTTATATAACATAAAGCTTTTCTTGATAATCTCAGCTTCTTACATAATTTCGCGAATGCTTTAGATGCAAAAATTTGAAAGCATAATCAAATAATTATTCAACTACAATATTTCTTTGGAAAATTTTTTTTTTTTTCACTACATTGTGATTGTTGAAATGATTCTACTGTCACAGAAATAATTTTCAATGGCAACAAAAAAATCAGTACATTTACAAGTGACCTAAAATTTTATTTTCACAGACATAATTCCTCATGACAACAGAAAAATTAATTACTTAACATTATTTCTCTCGTACACAAAAAGTGGTGTGAAAGGTTATTTTTCATACAAACAGATTGTTTGAAAAATAACAAGAAATAGGTATAAAATTAAATAAATATTTTAAATTCAATATGCGGCCCGAAAAAAAAAATGTTTTAAAAAAAGTATTTTTTCGATTACGATGTCTTCTGACAACTTTCGAAAAATTTTGTTTAAAGATTGGGGGAAAAATAATTTTCTAACACATTGTCATTGTTATTTCATCAATTGTACTTCATGAAAATAAAACCATGTCTTGATAATACTATAAGATTTATCAACAACTACATTTTGATTGTTGAAATAATTCTGTCATCGGAATAATTTGCAATGGTAACATAAAGCAAAGTACATTTCAAATTATAACAGAAAAATGTTAATTAGAAAAAAAAATGTATCAAAATTATAATTTAAGAATTTTCAGAAATATAAAGAATGTTTCAATTGAAAATTTGTGTGCAAGAAATGAAGGAGAAAGAAATGATTGAATGAATCTGTTAAAATGCAATGCTGCTTCGAAAAAAAAATTATTCTGTCTACTGTGTTTAAAAAATGTGTTGTCTTTGAAAATATGAAAATTTGTTAAGGAATATTTCAATATAATTATTCAACTACAAAGTGTTTTCACAATTTCGTATTCATACTAATGTGAGATTTACCAGGGAACCAAATTTCATTCTCTCAGACATAATTCCTCATGATAACATATGAATTATTTACTTAACATTATTTCTCTCTTACATGAAAAATCATGTTGAAGGCTATTTATCATACAAACCGATAGAAATAAAATTAGGTTAACATTTTTTAATTAAATATACGCCACTGGAGAAGAATGTTTTTGAAAAGTATTTTTCGATTGCAATGTTTTCAGTCAACTGTTTGAAAACAAATTTCCGGAAAGATGTGATTGTTTTATTTTTGGTAAAAATCGCGATATTTTCGGATATATTTCTTTTTGTTGGAAAATAAGTTATATTAGAAAAGATGTTTGGAAAGCGATGTTGTTTTTCTGAGTGATATAATTTATAGAAATATAATTTTAAAGATGCTAAAATGACATACTTCAGACCAAAAGAATTCGTTTGTTGGATCCTTTATTCCATTTCTTGACGTTTCGAAAACATATAGTTTTCCTCATGAGGACACAAGAATTATTGAGTAGAGAAGCTTATAAATATCGTCATCGTAATTAAAAAAGCTTCAATTTCTCCTTTTCCATTTTTCTATAAACATTTATGAAACAAATTTGGTACACGAATTTTTTAAATTGAATATAAGTGTAACACATAAGTGAAAGAGTGAGGTCAAGAAATGTAATTTATGTATTTACCTTTAAGATCTTATTTTCCAGTTACATTGTTACTTAAAAATGGTTTAATTCATAGGTTAATTCATAAACCATAGGTATATTCCAAATATTTTTCTATAAAAATAGTTATTAAATTTAAATACTGTTTGTTCCATTAATGATTTTATTTCTCCCTAAAATTTATCAAGAGGTAAATCTGTATAGTTTTTTATATTGATCCATCTACTTATAATACTATTAATGACTAAATCAATTGAAACGTAAGTAAATAATGAAGAAACATCTAGCGAAGCCATAATATGTTCAGGTGGAATTGTTTTTTCAATTATTATATTTTTAAATTCAAAAGAATTTTCTTCTTGAGATTTTGGTACTATTAAAGATTTTTTAAGAATGTTATTAAAAATATTAGCCATCTTATATGTCGGTGAATTTATTAATGAAACTACAAGTCGAAGTGGACAATTAGGTTTGTGAACTTTAGGTAAACCATACATTCTAGGAATGTGTGTGTCATGAACTAAAATATCTTTGCGTAATATATCTTCGCCTAAATATCCATTAATGGGCCAAGAATTTAACAATTTAAATGTTTCATTTTTGAATTCTTTCTTTCCAACAAAAAAAAATGTATAAAAATGTAGCCTCCTTCACCAAAAATTAAACAATGACATCCTTCCGTGAGATTGTAAATAATTACAGAGCCTATCCGTTACAGTCTGGAGTTTGAATCGCTTTAATATCTTCATTAGAACTGAAGATAGTATAGTTGTACATTTTTATAATTTCAAGTAACAATTTTCATTATTTTTTAAATCCGTCGACTGCAGTTTTTTCACAAATGTTTTCCTCATATTCATGAATTTTTTCAAATATTTCACATTGTCTCTTGTATCAGAAATAATGCTCTAAACTTGACTCTTCTCAAATGTGCCCAAAATTCCTCACTTTTTTTCACATTTTTCAGTGAGCAAAGCACATTTTTTTACATTAACGTCTTCAAGCTCATTTACGTCGAACACTCTCAGCTTTCGAATGAGAATTCAATTATTACTCTAGAATTTTTTTTTGACTGAGTTGTTAAGCTTCAAAGGTAGATGCCTATAATTTTTGCGCCGTTAGTAGATACTTCTAGAAAATGACAGTTTTAATATTTTTATGGGAAATTTTATATGCCTGAAGTTGCCGAGACAGACGGGTTCCGCATTTCTTAATTGAAAATTAGTTATTACAAAATTACAAGTTTTATCGGTGGTAAAATAATAATCCTCAGCAGATGTCGACTGTTCGGTCCTAACCTAGCCACCTCATTCTTGGAATGAAGGTCGGAGTATAATGGACAATAAAATTTACAAACGGAACTCTTGTAATTTTGCACAATTTACAGCCATTAATGCAAGAGAAGTCTGTATATCTCCATTGTCTAGCTGGTGAGACGGAACCAGACATCATGGTCTAGAAGACATATTGAAGACATTCAAGACAAAATTAAGACCAAATATTTTTACCCGGGCGTAATGTAATTAATTAATCAATTGAATTAATTTTTTCTAGGGTGCGGCAGGGGTCCCGAATTGACTCTCACCTGAGTTAATTTAGTTTCTTCGAATTGATTGAATAATGGACGATTTTTAAGATTTAACGTTGTCAAACACAAATAACATCGAGAAATAGCCATAAAACTGCAAATAATAAAAAAATGTGAAAATACCACAGATTTATAACTGTTCACAGAAAAGGACAGTAATTTCAAATTTGTTTCTATATACTCGTTCACAAGTGTCTTAGTTTCTCCCAGATTTTTAAGGCAAAATATTCATTATGCGCGTACGTGAATATGCGGAAATCTAAACTTAATCTTTACTCATTTTAGAGGTAGCACATGCCTTTCAGTCTATATGTTTCAATTTTTTTCTCGAATTTTTATGACAATTTATATGTGAATTGTTAATCTTACAAAATTTTGATCATAATTTTTGAAAGATTACGACATTGTTGATTTTATATTGTAAGGTCGATAGCGGTAAGTGTGATAGCGAAGTTAGTGGATAAAGAGAAAATTTGTGATGATAAGACAATTTGTTTTCAACTTTTTTTATTACACCACATGAATCAGAACCGTTAATTTTTAAAGGACCTGGAACCTGAACAAACATCACAGAAAACGTAAAAAATGTGATTATTTTAATTTGTTCAATCTTCCGGGTTTTTCTAGTTCATTTCTTACACCAAGGTGAAACAACGCGAATAACATTTTTTGAAACAAAGCTGCTTTATATGGAAACTCGATGCTTACAAGTAATCAAACTATTGAAAATACGTGCTAAAATTGTCAATTTATTACTCACAATTTTCTGGAGCTCAAATTCAAACGTTAGTTCTATTTTTGCTAACATTAAAAAAAATAGCTGGTCATCCTTCATATTAATTTATCATTAAAAATGAGAGAATATTTAGAAATTCTGAAGATAAAATCATATGAGTCCTTTAAATTCTCATATTTTCAAGTATCCCAATGTAAAATTAACAATTTCAGCACGTATTTTGAATAGTTTGATTAATTATTATTATTATCGAGTTTTCACCTGAAATAGCTTGTTTTAAAGTTGTTTTATTATTTCATCCGTGTTATCGTATGAGTTTAACTTTTTCTGTGATGCTGGTAGACATTGTAATTTCATATGCAATAATCGTGAATAAAAAGCACTGAAAAACTAGAGTTTAAATGCTCAAGAATTTGTGTTGAGCAAATGCTGTCGAAAATATGCTCAGCATTAAGCTCGAACAGAGCATTTATAGATCATTAAAGAGAACTTAAAGCACTTATTGTCTAAACAAATATATATCATAATTAATTCATATATTTTTATTTTTTTAGGGAATGTCAGGGAAAACCTGACAGAGTTACGGAATTTTCGATAAATTAAAGTTGAAATTAATGTTATTATTATTGTTAAAAATTGCAACTATTTGAATGAAAATCAATCTATCTTGTTTGAGGATTTAAACCATTTTGTTGAAAATTCATTTTTTGGTTGAATACAACTATTTTTGGTAAAAAATTAAAATCCTTTTTGAGGACTGAAATATAATATATCATACTTTTCGTTGAGATTAATCTTTTTTGGTAGAAAATTAAACTACTTAGTTGGAAGTAACAACTTTGTTAAAAATTCATTTATTTGGTTGATGTTTCATCATTTTAGTTTAATCCTCCTTCTTTTATCAAAAATTTAATTATTTTGTTGAAAATTAAGTTTTCTAGATGAGAATTAATTGTTTTGACTGAGAATTTAACTCGTACATGTTTAGTTCAAAATTTATCTTAAGTAGAAAATGCAAATATCTGGTTGAAAATTCTTTGAAAAATTCAAATATTTGGTTTAAAATTCATGTACTTTGTTAAAAATTCATTTTATAGGTTGAAAATGTGAAATTTGATCTTTTTGGTTGAAAATGATATTTTTCTTGTTCAGAATTAAGGTTTTTCACTGGAAATATATTTCCATTTTTTCTCTAAAATTTATCTATTTTGATAGAAATTTAATCTTCTTGGTTGAAAATTATACTAATTCGTTGAAAATTGACTATAATTTTATTGAAAATTAATTGTTTTTACTGAAAATTTAACTGTTCTATTTTCAGTTGAAAATTTATCTGTTTTCAGAGAAAATGTAACTATTTGTTGAAAATCCGTCTTTTTTGGTAAAAAAGTACTCTCATTAGTTGAAATGTCATCTTTTTCGTTAAAAATTAACTTTTTCGGTTGAAAATTCATTTGCTGAAAAACCGCTTCTTTTTTGTTTGCAATTTATGTATTTGGTTGAAAAATAAATTTTTTTCAGATGAAGATTTATCATTTTAGTTGAAAATTGACTTTAACTATTTCATTTTTTGTTAAAAATTTACCTTTTATAATAGAAAAGTAATATTTTTTGTTAAAAAATGATCTGTTTAGTAAAAAATTTAACTATACTATTTTTTGTTAAGGATTCATATTTTTTATTTAAAAAACCCCTGTTTAGTTGAAAATTCGTTTTTTTTTGTTGATAGAAAATTCATCTTTTGGACTGAAAAATCCACTATTTGGACCAAATTTCATATTTTTGGATGAAAGTTCTTCATTTTGACTAAAAATGTATTTCTTTGGTTGAAAATACGTTACTTTTTATTCGAAAATTAATTTTTTAAGTAAAATAAAAAATTAAATAATTTTGCTGAAAATTCGTTTTTTTCATTTACTTTTCTAGCTGCAAATTGAAATATTATATTTTTGGTCTATAAATCTATCGTTTTTAGTATAAAATTGAATTATTTTGTTGTGAATTTCTTTTTTGTTGTTGTTGCAAATTGATTTTCTTAACTGAAAATTTAATTCTTCTGTTTTTGGTTCAAAAATCAGTTTTTGTTCTGAAAAAAAATATATTTTGGTTTGAAAATTTGTTTCTTTTTTTTTGGTTCAATATTTATTTTTCTGACATTTTAACTATTTTAATTTTGGTTGAAAATTGAGTTTTTCTAGATGAGATCAAAATTCATGAACTTTGTTGAAAATATGTCTTTTTTGTAGGAAATTCATCTTTTGGGGTTGAAAATTCACTTTAACTATTCCATTTTCTGTGGAAAAATTACCTTTTTGTGATAGAAATGTAATATTTTTCGTTAAAAAATTATCTGTTCAGTAGAAAATTCAACTATTCTATTTTTTATTAGAATTAATTTCTTTCATGAAAAAAAACTGTTTAGTTGCATTTTTTTTTTACCAAATTCACCTTTTTGATTGAAAAATCTACTACTTGGACAATATTTCATATTTTTTGTTAAAAATTTCTTTCTTTCTAGTTGAAAATTGATTTTTTTTAGTTGAAAATTAATTAATTTTGCTGAAAACTCGTTTTTTTAAATTTTCTTTTCCAACTGAAAATTGAAATATTATATTTTTGGTCTGTAAATTCATCTTTTTTAGTTTGAAATTGAATTATTTTCTTCAGACTTAATTTTTGTTTTTTAATTGATTGTCTTAACTGAAAATTTAATTTTTCTGTTTCTGGTTGAAAAATAATCTTTTTGTTATAAAAAAATAGATATTTTTGTTTGAAACTTCGTTTTTTTTCTATTGAACATTTATTTCTCTGACATTTTAAATATTCTAATTTTGGTTAAAAATTTATTTTTTTTATATGAAAATTCATTTATTTAGTTAGAAAATTAATCTTTTATGTGGAAAATTCAACTATTTGGTTAAAAATACATATTTTTGGTTGAAGATTCATCATTTTAGTTGAAAGTTGATTTCTTTGGTTGAAAATTTATCTTGAAAACAACTAAAAAGTGTTTTAAATGAAGTAATAAAATCGATATAAATAAAAATTATGGATTTTCATATTTCATTGAATAAGTTTTGTAAAATAAGAACTTATTTTAAAATACACATGGTTGAGAAATGATTGGTTATGAATCGTTACGATGATTTGAAAAATTATATAAAGTTTTGTTTAAACAATTTATTGTTGTTGACGACTATCTTCTCTCATAAAAATGCCAGAAAATTACAGCTTTTTCTGAAATTTTCTATGTGGATCATATTGAATGTAACTTTTTCTTAAATCAGTTACAGAGAGCCTTTTTGTGTAATTTAATATTTTCAATACATTAGCAGGAACTTAAAAATACCTTTTTCCGAAAAAAATGAAATACTTATTTAAAATTTACTCCTGTTGATATTTATTTATTATTTGTTCATAACAAAAATTCACGCAAAAGCTGAAAATTTCACATAATCTTCCAAAATTCTAGCATTACACTAAAAGAAGACAATTATAAATAATAATAAATTTATTTTAACAATTAGTTTTGTTATCTTTTATTCATTATGAGTATAAGTGTCTACATATACTAAGAAAATTCGGCTATTCATACCGAATTTTTGGAAAAAGTATTTCCTACAAAACTGTTGAATTTTTCACTCAAATATATAATATTTGAACAAGAAAGTTGATTCACACCCGAAGATATGAACTTTCAAAAAAAAAATTTTAATTTTCAGTTCAAATGAAATTATGAATCTTCAAAAAAACAATCAATTTTTAAGGAAGTATTTCAACTTTCAACCAAGGAGTTGAATTCTCAACCAAAGAATAATAAATTTAAATGAAAAACAATTGAATTTAAAGAAAAGGACAAATTTGGAAAGAAATAAAGGAATTCTTAACTGAAACAGAATCATTCTCAGCCGAACAGTTAAATTTTTATTTAAAAAAATGTATTTAAAAAAAAAAAAAAAAATTGCGAATTTTGATCAAAATCCATGAATTTTTAACCAAATAGTTGACTTTTCAAGTGAAAAAGATAAATTTTTAATAAAAAATAGACCAGTTACATTTTCAGTTGGAAAATTGTATGCTCAAACAAAGAAATTAATTTTTAACTAAAATGGTGGAACTGAAATTAAAAAAATGAATTTTGAACAAATTAGTACAACTTTCGACTAAATAGTTTAATTTTATATCAAAGTGTTGAATTTTCTTGGCGAAAATGCGAATTTTCTATAAAACAGTGAAGTTTTTAAGCTAAAAATCTACATTTTCTACAGAACATTTGAAATTTTTACCTAAAAATAGGATAATTCAAGAAAGTAATACAATTTTCAACTGGAAGATATAAATTTTCAACAAAAAAGTTAAATTTTTAGTTAAAAAAATTAATTTTTCAACAACGACAAAAAATTTTTTGTTAAAAGTAGATGATTCTTCAGCTAAAACAGATTCATTTTCGGCCAACAAACAGTTGCATTTTTATACCAAAAATTAATTTTTGTCCAGTAAAATAAATTTTCAACAAAATACATAAATTTTGTACCAAATAATTAAATTTTAAAGCAAGAAGAATTATTTTTTACCATAAAATACGAACTTTTATTGAAATACTAATTTTCAACCAAATAGATGAATTTTTAACTGAAAAAGATATATTTTTAGTTAAAAATGAAATAGTTAAATTTTCAGTTAAAGAAATTAATCTTCAAGCAAAGCCAAAAATGTGAATTTTCAAGAAAAAAAGTTAATTTTCAACCAAAACAGATTAGTTTTCAACCATGCAGCTGCATTTTTAACCAAATATAATTAGTTTCTACTTGTAATTTGAATCATCCATCCGTTAGTTATAGTGACTAATTGTTTGGTTGCTCTAACCAAATATTTTGTTAGATGAAGTATTTGGTTTATTCAACAACAAAAAATGTGTTAGGTCAATCAAATATTTTGTTGAATCAACTAAAATTTGTTTGGTTCAACCAAATTTTCACGTATACAAAGAAAACAGTTTAATTTTTTCAATAATTTTTTTTCTGAGTGTAGAATATCATCACTTGATAAAATTTAAGGTTACCTGCATTTTTCGTAATGTGCAAGACTTTCAAATAGGACCTGGCTTAAAACGCTTTTGAAGGGTCATGGAATAATAAAAAAAAAATAAAAAAAATAAAATTGTACTCGTGTACCCCCTTCGGCAAGCCAGTCTTATGATTAGTATTAAAATCATTTTAATCATTAATAATCTTTTTGAAATTCAAGAATTTTAAATTAGATCAAAGTCAAATTTAAAATTCCATTTAACGTTCAATAATCAAGTTAATGTATAAAATTCCTGAAAATAAAACAAGAATCCAAGAATAAAATTCTGGACAACCACCACAAAATGCTCCTATTGCAATTCCTAAAAACAAAAAGATATCTTTCTTTGGACGAAATTAAAAAAGAGGAAAGAAAAATCAGAAGGCAACCAACTAAATCCCCTTCCTTTTTCTTTATTTCATTCGTCTTTTTTATTTTTATTATCATCAAATCACAATATGAAAGCATGCACAATATTTCGTAGATATGGCAAATATTGTGCATGCTTTCATATTGTGATTTGATGATAATAAAAATAAAACAGACGAAAGAAATAAAAAAAAGGAAGGGGATTTGGTTGGTTGTCTTCTTATTTTTCTTTTCTCTTTTTTATTCTTGTCCGAAGAAACAATTGTTTTTGTTTTTAGGAATGGCAATGGAAGCATTTTGTGGTGTTTGTCCAAATTCGATCGTTGAATTCTTGTTTTATTTTCAGGAATTCTACACATTAATCATCTTTTCATTGTTTCTGGAAGTGAGTTATTGTAAATTTGAAATAAATCAACAGGTTATTTCTCCTCTCGAAGGATGAGTTTCAATGAATGGTTTCGAAGTGAAGCTGGATGTGCGTGAGAATCCGCGAGGCCCCCATTTGTGCAGTGTTCGCGTTTTCCGTTAGTTTTGCCAATTACGATACCGGAGGTCGATGCCACTAACGAGCCGCTTATGATTATATTGAAAAGCTCTTACCTAATACCTCATATATATATATATATATATATATATATATAACGTAAAGCGTAAAGCGTATAACGTATACATCCTGCAACTATATATCCATTAAATCCATCAAAGCCGCTGGCTGAGATACTCAATGATATCGAGAATTCCGAATATACCCCGACAGCTATTCCGCTGGATTAGGATTAGACTCGATAGAATAGGTTTCGAAGGATGGCTTCAATCTTCACTGTTCACTCCAACTCCACAAATTGTAGCCAACTCCACAGGAGAGGCTTGTCAAAATTGGGTAGATCCAGAAAAAGATTTGGTTTTATTATTATATTACACCATGAATATTATACCATGAAGCCATTTCCCTTTCGGGATAGGCGTGACTTGCTCGGTTGAAAAATAGTAAATAGGTATGTAGGTATATTATCGGTAGGTACATAGGTATTAGGTATAAGGTATATAGGTGTTATGTATAGATATTTTAGATTGATCTGGAATTCTCGTGTTATTTATATAAATGACACGTTCATTCCGCAGCACCGCAGTGCTAATACTGTCTACACCAGCAGCCTTACCGTTTTTCAAGTTCTCAATTATATCTCTGACCGCAGTGACACAGACTTTTTCAGTTGGGTTTTCTAGTGCATTATGTTCTGTGTCGCAGTTTTGTTGTCCTATATCTTCACCTCCTAATAGTTCTTCAAAAGAGTCTTTTAAAGCGTCTACTATTTCGTCTATATCATATAGCATTTCACCTGTGCTGTTTCTCATGCTGACAAACTCTGTACTTTTACTTTCCTTCAACTGTTTATATAATAGTTTCATAATTCCTTCAAAGTAGTTTTGTATTTTTTTCTCTTCTTCTGTTCTGGTTTTCTCTTCACTCTCTTTGACTAGTCGTTTAACTTTCCTATTTTTGTGTCTGTAATCTTTTTTGAGTCTGTTTCTCTCCTCATCGCTAAGACCTGTAATGAGCAAAATTTTGGTTGGATCAACTCTGTGGTTCTTATATGGACAACAAAACATTTGGTTGACCCGAGCAAAAGTTTTCGTTTGGGGACCTACTTAAATTACGTAACGGATTCCGAGAACTTCATTTTCAAAATATCCTTATTTTTCTTTGTCTAATTGTTCATGTTCCTTGCTCATTATTATTCAAATACCAGCATTTCAATCTTTAAAAACTTTTAACATAGTATCTTTTGTGAACGGAATAAAACTGTATTTCAGATACAAATGAAAAATTTTCACATTATTGATTCATTTTAAACAAAAAAATGTCTTTTCTGCTATAAAAGATGGCTTTTTAACAAAATACTTGAATTCTCAACAGGTTAATTAAATTTTTAACATAATAGTTAAATTTTCAAGCTGAAAATATAAATTCCCAACAAAAAGTGTCATAGTTGATGTGTCAATCAAAAAAACATGAAGTTGATGCAAAAAAAAAATTTGGTTGAAACCAAAAAGAGGAATTTTCAACGAATAAAAATTTATTAGTGAAGAAAGAAAACTTTATCTAAATTTTTGAACCCTCAAGCCAAAAGACGAATTTTCTTTACGAAAGTTTAATTTACGAACAAAAAATATGACTTTAGCGAAAAATTATTTTTCCACGAAACTAATGCACTTTTACCCCGAAAAAAAATGAAATTTGAAACCAAGAAAATTATTTTTTATTTTTACCAAAAAGGGAGAATTTTCAACTAAAGAAGATCAATCTTAAAAAAATACAAATGTTACATTTTCAGTTAGAAAATTAATTTTACACAAAAAAAAATGCTTTTTTACTAAACAGTTAAATTTTTAACCCAAGAAATAAGCCTTCAATACAAAAAAATAACAATGTAGTTTAACTTTTACCCAACTAGTTGAATTTTCAATTTAAAAGGATTAATTTTCAACAAAATAGTTAAACTTTCAACCAAAGAGATGAATTTTCATCTAAAAATATAACTCTTAACAAAAAATGATTCCTTAACAAAGTGATTCAACCAAATCTTTCAAATCAAATGGTTGAATTTGCTGAAGCAAAGAACAATAATTTTTAACCAGAAAGTTGCATTTTCATAAAAAAAAAAAATTTCTACCAAAGCGGATGAATTTATAAATCAAAAAAATAAATTAAAACAAAAATTGAATTTTCATCCGGAAAAGATTTCAGTTGAATTTTCCAGATGCATTTTTAACGTAATAGTTGAAGTCTACCAATCAGTTGAATTTTTATCCAAACAAGATGAAATTTGTAATAAACAGATCAATTTTTAATGAAAAAAAGGACCTTCTTTCGTCGAACTTTTATCCAGAAAAGCTTTCAGTTCATTTTTTTACACCATAATATAAATTTTGAACAAAAATTAAATTTTCTATCAAAAAGATAAATTTTCAACAAAGCAGTAGAATATTTTCAATGAAAGGTATGACTTAAAAAAAATAGTTTTATTTCCAATTAAACAGTTGCATTCTTATCCAAGAGAGATGAAATTTCTCTTAAAACAGATTAATATTTCAATAAAAAAACAAAATTATAGTTGAATTTTTATCCAGAAAAGATTTCAGTTCTCTTTTCAACACCAAAAAATTAAATTTTAACAAAGAGTAAATTTTCTGCAGAATAGTTAAATTTTTAACAAAACAGCATATTTTTTAACCAAAAAGTATGACTTTTCAATAAAATTATTGAATTTTAAACCAAACAGTTGCTTTTTTATCCAAGAAAGATGTAATTTCTGCTAAATCAGGTGAATTTTATAATCAGAAAGACAAATTTTCAAAAAAGAGTTGGATTTTCAACCGAATAGTTGTGTTTTTATTCAAGAAAAATGAAATATTTCTTTCAAAACAGACGAAATGAAAAAAAAACTTCAAAAAAATAGTTAAATTTTCACGGCAAAATAAGAATTGTAAACTATAAGTTAATTTTCTGCTGAATATTCGAATTTTTAACCAAAAAGTATGTCTTCTTAACAAGAGTGTTAAATTTTCAACCAAACAGTTGCTTTTTTGTGCAAGTAAAATGAAAATTCTATTAAAACAGGTGAATTTTTAAATCAGAGATAAAAATTTTCAAAAAAAGATTTGAATTTTCATCCAAAAGGATGTCAATAGACTTTTCTACAAAAAATATAAGTTTTGAACAAAAATTAAATTTTCTAGGAAATAGTGGCATTTTCAACAAAATAGTTGCATTTTTGTCCAAGAACGATCCAATATTTCTACTAAAAAAAGATGAACTTATAAATTGAAAAGACAAATCTTGAGGAAAAATATTTTTCACCAAAAAAATATTTCAGTTGACTTATCAGCAACAAAATATGAATTTTAAACAAAAGGTTAATATTTTTTACAAAATCACTCAATCTCAATCTATTCTAAATTCGACAGAACGATTCAACAAAAAATTTGGATTTATCTAAGCAAACTTATTTGGCCAACTAAACCAAAATTTTGTTCATTTAACCAAAATTTTTTCAGAAATCAGCCAGATATGGACAATAAAACGATTTTATTGAATAAAGGACATTTTTTGTGTATATCAATTAGATCCATCAAAGTCGCTGAGATACTCAATGATATCGAGAATTCCGAATAGACAAATCGTAACCCTAGAACCACAGGGTTGCTACCTTCGGGTTTGATAACTTTACAGGAGAGGCTTCTCCAACTTGGGTAGACCCAGAAAAAGATTTGGTTGAATAAAAAAAATGTTGGTTGAATCATTCCTAGAATGAGGTTATTATATAAACAAAACATTTTGTTAAACCAAGAAAATGTTTTGGTTAGTAAAATTTGGTTGATCATAACATATCTTTTGGTTGATCAAAGCGAATATTTCATTGATCCAAGTAAAACTTTTAGTTAATCAAAGCAAATATCTTACTCGATCGAAGTTGTTTTATTAACCAAAACTTGTAGTTCATCTTACCACAAAGGACCCAGCACCATTAGATTGCAAATTTGCCATGGAATGAGGTCATCTTGTGTGAATTATTTAATAGTTTATTGTTTATTCAACTACTAAACATAACGAGAGGCGATTCCTCCGCAAACGATTCGCAACATAAGTAGTGCAGATTTTTTTATTTGTTCCATTCCAAAAATCGTTCTGTTGTATCATGAAAAAATTAATTAAGCAATGATGACTAATCACACAGATTTAAGCAATCTGGCGTATTTTTGTAAGGATCACTGAGATGCAAGCAAGATGCAAATCTTTTGCTTGATTCTAGTCAAATTCTCTCCTAAATTGTTTAGTAGATCCAACCAAAAAATGGTGTTGAACCAATACATTTTTTTCTAATATCCACACTAAAACTTGAGGTATCATATTGTTGCAGCTATTTTGATCTCGAATTTCAACTCAATAAGGTAAAGGTACCTATGAAACATGTCCCAATTATGAAACAGTTTGACAAATAATTCGATTTATAAATAATTTGAAGGTTTATTTTTGAATACAAATTACTATATTATTAATTATGAAAGTTAGGCTTCTTATCTTTATAAAAATTCAGTATGGTTCTGAAGTTTCAAACACTGAAAAATAATTTTAATTATCTAACCTCCACACTCGGGAAAATTGAGTGCCATTTATCCAATTCAGAAGGCTTGACACCTATAATTTGTTTTATCTCGTGTATTCACAAATTTTGATGATTCCACATGTGTAATACATTAAATGACAGCTTAAGGTTTATAGATTTGAGATTACTGCGTTTTTTCTTTATTTGGATGCAACTTTATTTATTAATTAGTTGTTTCATAATACGTACACCTTTTTTAAAATGGTCCTTATTTATGGAACGGAGAAACATGGGTGTTTCATATCGAAGGGCACGTTTTCAACGCTTGCTCCTATTTGGGTAATTGTCAAAATGAAGGCAAACTTGAAGTCCCAATAATATAACATAAACTTAGGAGCTCGTGCTGATTTTTTAAAAATTTTAATAAACACTTTTTATCATCCTGTACAGAATGGTCAGTACCTTTTTTTCATTTCTGTTCCTATTTACTTTAATTTAATATAAGAACACCCGAAACGTCATTACCGTACGGCGTCCCAACCTCACTTTGCACAAGGATAAACTGATTTTCTCCGTCTTTTTAGACAGTAACCTGAAAAATGCTTAACGTATCAAGTTTGTAAACTTCACATGAACATAAATTTAATGTATGCACATTTTTTAAGTCAAATGAATAATATTTTGAAAGCCTTGATATCTGTCCCTCAATTTTTGCCATTTCAGAAGTCATTACCGTACGTCTGTTTTTCTAGTAAAATATTGTGTTTACATTTGAGTAATAAATACAAAAATATTAGACTTATTGTTTAATACAAGTTTTTATAAAATTGAGCTTAAAATTTTCACTCTCTTTTCTGTGAATCCGATATCAAAACTGAAAAGTGCATCTTGACAACAAAAACGTCATTCCCGTACGTGCGTTAAAACCCATTTTCGGAGTGAAAAAAAATTATAAAAACAATTCCGTTACTTGCTCGGTGGTGTTTTCTTTCATAAGTAGGTGACTTTTGATAATTAAAAATTGTTCTTTTTTTATAAACAATAAAAAGGGTTAAACTTTAACATTTTTCTCGCATCATTACCGTACGGTACAATAGAACAGCGTACGACTGATTATATGCGCGTGAGCATGGATTCATTATTATTTCTTATTTTCATAACTGCCCCTTTTGGATTTAAAATTGTTACATGTGATAAGATCAATTTCCGTTATAAAATATTTAATTCCTAATAATAATATGATTGCCTCTGTAGGTGCTGAAATTTGCCTATAATTTGACAATTACCCATTTATGGAACAGAGGAACTTTTGCTATAAAATTTGTTTTTCATTATATTAATATGAACTATGTTATGTTATTATCATATAATACTCAAACTTTGAGTTGAACAAATTAATTGTCAACCAAAAGAATATTAACTGTCAACGAAATAGTTGAATTTGCAACCAAAGTGATCAATTTTCAAATAAAATGATGAATGTTCAACTGGAATAATTGAATTTCAAACCAAACACATAAATTTTTAATTAAAATGACGACTCTTTTAACTG
>CAKNXH010002147.1:85794-133513 GCA_932178445.1 Andricus quercusramuli | reverse complement strand
GGACGTCATTTACGCTGACAATTGTCACTTTAGAAGCAGTTATGAGTGTGTAAATATTTTTTAAAGTTCAATCAATTAAGTGCGTTGGTTTCTGTTTTCTGTGTGCTTTCGCCTGATGAAGTCGATTTTTCATTTGGATTTGTTTCGTGTGAGTAATAGCATGAAATGTGTAAACATTCGTAGTCGTACTGAGTCGGCACCTTCTTTTTTTTTTTGATCTTATTTGTGTGTCATTTTATTTCGTTGTGCATGTTGCTTGTCTCTGGTAGGTGTCCTTTTTTCTGTTTCTTCTCATTGAATTTTCGCTGATTCTATTGTCTACATGATTTTCATTGTAAATTGTTTGAATTTGTCCATTTTCTCCCAAAACGTACATCACCTGTCCTTTTTGTTGCATTTGAGCGGAAGAAATTATGTTACGGCTCAGGACCAGGGGGTGCCGACTCAGGACCACCATTATGAGAAATAGCAAAAATTGACTCCTTCACTTTGCGTTGCATTGGTACTGCAAAACATAGAATTGTAGATAAAGGATTGTGGTATCTGATCAAAGAGAATAATACTCCATTAAACCCGGTTCACCCTCTGTTTTTGACAAAAACTCTTACTGTGCCGACTTAGGATCACCCTCCCCTATCATTTTTTTTATACCATCGAGCCAAATTCCTTAATGAGAGGGAAGTGTAGGAATGGGTGTAAGCTCCGACCCAGCTCGTTGATCAAACACTCTAGCAATCACCTCAAGTGAAGAGTTTCTCAAAGTCATCATGTGACGTAGATCACACAGAAAAAATGTAAAAAATAGCGCACAATTGGTATCGTAGTTAATGGACGGCCACTGAACTACTCATAATTTCTTCATTAATGGCCATGCGGTTACATTTGAGTTTGCCGCAGATGTATTCTCGTTGTGGGGAAAATTTATACGTATTTTTATCCGGCCTGAATCAAGTTCGTTCTTGGTGGCAGGCCCCTTATACAGGGCCCATCGTGCCTTTCCGAGTCGTTGGATGAAGCGAAGCGCGGCGGAAACTAGTTTTCCACTTCGATGAAGAGAGGCAAAAACAATGGATAAGAGATCCAACTGACGAAGAAGGTAGAAAAAGGCTACCAAGGGAGGAAGAACGATTTCTAAGTCAAGGGCTAAAGAAATAAGAATAATAGGGTCTGAGGAAAGACAAACATGTCTCTATTAGAAAAAGAAAGAAATGATAAAAACTTGTTATGAGGTATAGACCGTAAGACGGGGCTAAGCGGGAAGTGTTTTTAGATTTTTCTTAATGACTTACACAGTGGAATTGTAAGCAGATATTAATTTTTCAAATGTATAAAATCTTACCCTCTTTGCATATTGTGAAAATTAAACATTTAATCTAGCTATAATTAACTAGTTATTGCAATCCAAAGTGTATCCGTCTTCTCAGTGTGGGGCTAAGGTGTCCACTTTTAATGAAGATGCAAAAATTGCTGTTTTTTAATATTGAATGGGAAAATATCATATTATATGTTTCTGCTTGAAAACTACGAAAATCCAATCCCTCTTTCAAGTAAAAAATTTTTTTTTGACTTCATTTAATAAACGTATGGAATAAAACCGATTGTAACAGACTTCGCAAAACAAAATGCTCTCAGCAAAATAGTTGAATTTTCAAACAATACAGATTAATTTTCTACCAAACGAGATGAATTTTTAACCAGGAAGAGGATTTTTAACAAAAAAATAGTTGAATTTTCGATGAAAAAATAAATTAATTTTCGACCACACAGTTGAATTTAAAACCAAGCAGTTGGATTTTTAACCATCAAAGTGGAATTTTCAAGCAATTTGTCGAATTTTTAACAACAAAAAATTAACTTCAACCACAGACAAATGCATTTCTGCCAAACTGTCAAATCTTCAAGCCAAAAAGAGGAATTTTTAGAAGGCAGTTGAATTTTCGAACAAAAAAATGAATTTTCAACCGAGTATTTTTCTACCACAAAAGATGAATTTTCAATCGAAAAAAGACTTATTTTTACCAAAGTTAAACACAAGGGACGAATTTTCAATTAAACCGTGGAATTTTTAAGCAAAAAAGTATAAACTAAACATTAGGCAAATTACGCAAAAAAAAGTTAGGCAAAAAGGCGAATTTTCAACAAAAAAAGTTGAATACTAAATCAAAATTTTTTTTCTAACCAAAGAGTTGCATTTTCAGTCAGAAAAGATCAAATTTATACCAAAACAGATGAATTTTCAAACTAAAAGGAAGGACTTTTAACAAAAGAGTTAAATTTTTAACCAGAAAAGATTTGTCAGCCAAAAGAGAAAAAAATTCCAACCAAATTGTTGAATTTTCAAATTAAAAAGACGAATTTTCTAAACAATAGTTAAATTTTCAACCCGGAAATATAAATTTTCAACAAAAAAGTTAATGTTCAACAAAATAGATGATTTTTCTACGCAAATAATAGAATTGTCAAAAAACAGTTTATTTTGTAACCAAGAAAGAAAGAGGTAAATTTCCAGTTGAAAAAATTGTTCCCCAACAAAAAAAAATTGAACAAATTAGTTAAATTTTCAAGCAAAGAGATGGATTTTCAACTGGAAAAATTAATTTTTAACAAAGTAGATTAACTTATCATCAATATAAATTTTAGATTAATTTGTTTGTCTAGGTTTGAAAATTCATATTTTTGGTTTGAAAATTCAACGGTTTTTTCATAAATTTCAACTGTTGGGTGAAAAAATCTTTTTTGTTGAAAATTAATATTTTTTGTTTGAAAATTCAGCAGTTTTTTAAGAACTTCCACTACTTTGTTGAAAATTAACTTCTTTGATTCCAAATTCAACTGTTTTGTAGAAAATTCATCTTTTTGGATTGAAAATTCAACTATTTGGCTCAAAATTTACCTTTCGAAAAAAAATTGTCTCTTTTTCTAAAAAGTTCAACTATTTGGTTGTAAATGCAAACAGGCGGTTAAAATTTTTTTTTTTTAATTAAATTATTTGTTTCAAAATTCCACTTTAAAAAAATTGTCTTCCTTTCTTGAAAGTTCAACTATGAGGTTGTGAATGCAACTAAGGGGTTGAAAATTATTATTATTTTTTTTTTTGAAAATACAACCATTTGGTTTAAAATTTAACATTTTCATAGAAACTTGAAATGATTAGTTGAAAATTAACTTTTCTGGTTGAAAATTCAACTGTTTTGTAGAAAATTCATCTTTTTGGATTGAAAATTCAACTATTTGGTTAAAAATTCAGCTTTCAAGAAAAAAACTTGTCTCTTTTTCCTGAAAGTTCAACTATTTGGTTGTAAATGCAAACAGGGCTTTAAAAATTGGTTATTTTTTTGTTAAAAATTCAATTATTTGGTTCAAAATTCCACTTTAAAAAAAATTGTCTCTCTTTGTTGGAAGTTCAACTATGTGGTTGTAAATGCAACTAAGGGGTTGAAAATTATAATTTCTTTGTTGTTAAACAGGCAAATATTTGATGGAAAATTGAACATTTCCAAAGAAACTTGAAATAATTAGTTATAAACTAACTTTTTTTGTTAAAAATGCATATTTCTGGGTTCCAAATTCAACTGTTCTGTAGAAAATTCATCTTTTTGGCTTAAAAAATCAATGTCTATTTCGAAAAAATCAAAATTTTGAATGACCATATCGCACCGAGAAGTATTTTTTTCATTACTTTATTAAAAAATGGGAATTCGAACGAATCTTTTTATTACAACGTGTATTTGATTTGTTAAGAATTTGTTACGTAAAACCCCCATTTTCGGAAAAATGTTAAATATCTAGTTTTGTTCTGTCACCCTTATTTATTTTACAGAAAAAAATTTTCAAATCTTTCGGATTTATATAAAAGATAAAGAGAAATGGAATTGTAAAATATTAAATTATGGGTGGCCCGATTTCCCCAGGGCGCCCGGTTAGCCCCGGCGCACGGTAGTTGATGGCCAAAATAAAATGATAAGATCTTGAGAAAATTCTCTTCATCAATTCTATTTTTCGATCTTATATAATCTCTGGCCTTTTTTATGGGAAAAAATATATTTCGAAGACTTAAAAAAAAAAATTAGAAGCTCTTTAATAATTTTGAAAGATTTGAGATCAACTTTTTTAACGATTTCTGAGAAAATTTTATATGGTTTAGGTTTTATTTTGAAAGAATAATTTCAAGTTTTGAATATTTCAAAATATGTGGAGAAAAATATGAAAGACTTCAAGACAATTTTTATTTTGTAGGACTTAAACAATTTTTAGGTGAACTGATTTCGGCTAAGTATCAAGAGAAAGAAAAAAGCGTTCTTAAGATTGATGGAAAAATTTCGAAGGATTTTTCTAAAATGAATTCTAAGAGAAAATTGAAAAAGATCACATAATATTTTAATTATTTGATAAAATTTTGTAAAATAGTGTATAAGATTTTAAAGCAAAATTTTGCAATTTTGCCATATTGGATTATTTTAGAAAACATATGAGGGATATGGAGAAGTTTTGAAACGATTCAAAAAGAATTAAAACTTATACAGATATTTTGAAAATTTTGTACGGTTTCAAGAAAACGAGAAAAAAATCATTAAAAAATAGTTATTTGAACTATTCATAATGCGGAAGTAAAATGTTAATTTTTATAGTCACGAAAATTTCATTATTGTTAAAAATCGATTAATCAGTGTGAAATAAAACAAGTGATTTTTCAGAAAAAATAAAGAAATAATTAGGAAATAAATTCTTGTAAATAATATTAATGCTAAAAAATCGATTGTTTTAGAAAATAATTGATCTTCAAACCCGCAAAAATGCATTTTCAACCAAGAAATATAATTTATGAAACAAATAGTTGAATTTGCAAGTAAAAGGGCTACTAAAAAATATTTTTCACTCAAGAAAGAAAAAAAAATTCAATCAAATTGTGGAATTGTTTAAAAAAATAGTTAAATTTTTAACCTGACATATGAATTTTCATTAAGAATTTAATTTTCAACCAAATAGGTTAATTTGCAATCAAGAAGATGGATCTTCAGTTAATAAAATAATTTTTCAACAAAGTAGTTAAACTTTCATCCAAGCAGCTAAATTTTCAATTAAGAAGATTAATTTTTCACCAAAAAAGACAAGTTTAAATCAAAATACGTACATTTGTAACCAATGATGCGTAACAAAATATTACAATTTTCCTTTCAAAGAAATAATTTTCAGTAAAAAAAGAATCAATTTTTAACCAAATAGTTAAAATTTCAACTAAAATAGTGAATCTTCAAAGAGATCAATTTTCAACGAAAGAAGTAATAGTTGATATTACAACCAAAAAGGATTACAATTTGAAATCGGAAATATTTAAATGCTACCAAAAAACAACCAAATAGTAGAATTTTGAACTAAAAATGATCAATTTCAAGCCAAAAATGGAATAGTGATATTTGCCTTTGAAAAAAATGATTTTAAGAAAACAAATTGATTTTTTAAGAAAATACAAAAATTTTTAATAAAATAGTCGAATTTTCAAACAAAAAGACTATTTTCTACAAAATAGTTGAAGTTTTGACACCAGAATATGAATTTTCAAACAACAAAAAAATAATTTTTAACCAATCAGTTAAATGTTCGACAATGTAGTTAAATTTTCAGTCAAAAAATTAATTTTTTTAAACCAAAAACGAATTTTGAACACACAAGATTACTTTTCTACCAGAAAGATGAATTTTGAACAAATTACATAAATTTTCAGTGGCTGAGATCCTAGTTTATAAAATTTCAACTAAAAAAAGACATTTTTAACCAAAAGTGCCATAGTTAAATTTTACTTTGAGAGAATTAATTTTTATTAAATAAACGAATTTTCTACAGAATAGTTTAATTTTCAACCCCAAAATATAAATTTTTAACAAAAAAGTTAATTTTCAGCCAATCAGTTAAATGTTCAACAAAAAGAATAATTTTACAGTCAAACAAATTAATTCTTTGCAAAAAAAAAAAGAATTTTCAACTACAATTGTGAACCTTCAAGCAAAAAATTAACTTTCAGAAGTATTTCCACTTTCAACCATGTAGTGGATTTTTCAACCAAATTACAATTTTTTCCACACAAAGGAAAATTTCAACCATTTGACAACGCAAAATGTCATAGTTGATATTTTAACAAAAAATATTACAATTAAAAATATATAAAAATTTGGATCTGAAAAAGAAAAACAAACTTCCAACAAAATACTTGAATACTCGAATAAAAAATATTAATTTTTAAGAAAACACTTTAATTTTCAACCAAAAAATTGAGTTTCTACCAACAAAAAATGAATTTTCAACAAACTACATCAATTTTTACCCACATTGTTAAATTTTTTACAAGAGAGTAGAATTTTCAATGAAAAAGTTCACTTTCAATCGAAACGGATTAATTTGCATCCAGAAAGTTGCATTCTTAATTAAAAATGGTGAAATCTCTACAGAAAGAGATTAATTTTCAACCCAGAAAAAATTCTTATTTAAGAAAGAAAGAAATTTTCAATTAAATTATTGAATTTTCAAGCAAAAAGTTAATTTTCTACTAAACAGTTAAATTTTTAATTGAATACTTTTATATTTGACAAAATAGTGGAATTTTCCACAAAAATTATAAATTTTGAATAAAAAAGTGAATTTCCGAAGAAATATTTGATTTTCGAAGAAATTGTTGATTTTCTAAGCCAAAAAGACATTTCGTCAAAATTAACTCTGAATGCACTTTTTTCCCTGAAATTCAAAAAATTTACTCTTATTAATTGTGCCCATTGAGACAGGTTTTAAAATGTTTCTTTGGACACCCAAAACAACATATAATAAAAATTGTAGACGAGGAAAACTTTTGGGGGTAAAAAAGCAAACACCCTTAACAATAAAAATTCGTGAAAGCCACCCTGTTTTGCGTGAGCCCATTGAGATAGGTCTGCAAACGTTTCTTCGGACACCCTCAACAACATATCAAAGAATAAAAAAAAATTAAAGATGAGGAAAACTTTTGGGGGCAAAAAACAGAAACACCCCTAACAAAAAAATTCGTGAAAATCGCACGAATTGATTTTTTTCTATCGAGACAGATCCTGAAATGTTTCTCTAGACACCCTAAACAACATATCAAAAAGTAAAAAAAAAATTGTGAATGAGGGAAACTTTTGGGGACTAAAAACGAACACACCTCTAAAGATAAAATTCGTAAAAGTCGTCTTCAAATGTTTCTTTGGTTAATTTTTTTTCTTCGATTAATTACATAATTTATCTGAATTGAAAATTTGACTGAAAGTGATTTTTTGCAATTTTGTAAAATTTCCTAAGAGAATATTATTAACATTATTAATAAATTGTTAAAACAATCACTCTTGTTAACATTGATGAATTATCACTTCCCTCTAATTGAAAATTGGACAACAAATGGAAAATTTGTGAAAAAACTGCGTCTTTCTAACTCCGTTCTATGAGAAAATTGCTAAAAACAATAATAAATTGTTTAAACAATTCATGAAAACATCTAATTTTCAGTATAAAGTGATATTTTCTGTATTAAGAACAATTTGCATTTTAAAAACCGCAAAAAAGTCATAAATAGCGCCAAAAACTCGCAAAACCCAATTTTTCACTTATGGGGTTTCTTTGGGACCATATAAAACAGACTTATGGTGTTGGTATTTGAAAAGTGATATCCTATTCGTATTCTATGAATAATTGTGGAGAGAAATGTTGAGTGTCAACCCGATTGAGATAATATTGAGGATTCCGAATAAGATTTACGAAAACGTCTTTTTTTCTTATGGGAAATACATGTTAAACTTAATGGGGCTTGTCATTTTTTTCAAAACAAAAAGAAGGGATTTATTTTTGTTTGAATTCGAAAAAATTTGGGGGGTGTCCCCATAAAAAATATTTTAAACAAATTTCCAATGCATTTTTGGACCACCCTACTGCACAAGTTGGACGAAAATTTGTCTTTTCGGTTGAGTATTCTCTTACTGAACAGAGTGTGGCTTTGTAGCAACGTTTTCCAAAGCCTCAAAATTCTCAATGCGAACTTTTGTGACAGAAGGCGCGAACCAGACAAAAATTTGTCTTTTCGGTTGAGTATTTTCTTGCTGAATAGAGTACAGCTTTTTAGCAACGTTTCCCAAAGCCTGAAAATTATCAATGCAAACGTGTCTTCGCAGCTTGGTTAATGATACCCAAGGCGATTCCACAAACTGGTCCGGTGATTCTTCAATTAATGACAGATGGAACAATTATCAAATTTTGTGACAGCTGGCGCGAACCAGACAAAAATTTGTCTTTTCGGTTGAGTATTCTCTCACTGAACAGAGTGTGGCTTCATAGTAACATTTCCCAAAGCCTCAAAATTCTCAATTTGAACGTGTCTTCGCAACCTGGTTAATGATACACAAGGCGATTTCACAAAGTGGTCCGGCGATTCTTTAAATAATTACAGATTGACCAATTATTGACTTTTGTGACAGAAGGCGCGAACCAGACAAAAATTTGTCTTTTCGGTTGAGTATTCTCTTAATGAACAGAGTGTGGCTTTGCAGCAACGTTTTCCAACGCCTCAAAATTCGCAATGCGAACTTTTGTGACAGAAGGCGCGAACCAGACAAAAATTTGTCTTTTCGGTTGAGTATTTTCTTGCTGAATAGAGTATAGCTTTTAGCAACGTTTCCCAAAGCCTGGAAATTATCAATGCAAACGTGTCTTCGCAGCTTCGTTAATGATACCCAAGGCGATTCCACAAACTGGTCCGGTGATTCTTCAATTAATGACAGATGGAACAATTATCAAATTTTGTGACAGCCGGCGCGAACCAGACAAAAATTTGTCTTTTCGGTTGAGTATTCTCTCACTGAACAGAGTGTGGCTTCATAGTAACATTTCCCAAAGCCTCAAAATTCTCAATGTGAACGTGTCTTCGCAACCGGGTTAATGACACACAAGGCGATTCAACCAACTGGTCCGGCGATTCTTCAAATAATGACAGATTGACCAGTTATTGACTTTTGTGACAGCCGGCGCGAACCAGACAAAAATTTGTCTTTTCGGTTGAGTATTCTCTTACTGAACAGAGTGTGGCTTTGCAGCAACGTTTTCCAAAGCCTGAAAACTCTCAATGCGAACTTTTGTGACAGCCGGCGCGAACCAGACGAAAATTCGTCTTTTCGGTTGAGTATTCTCTTACTGAACAAAGTATGGCCTTACAGCAACGTTTACCAAAGCCTCAAAATTCTCAATGTGAACATGTCTTCGCAACCGGGTTAATGACACACAAGGCGATTCCACCAACTGGTCCGGCGATTCTTCAAATAATGACAGATTGACCAATTATTGACTTTTGTGACAGAAGGCGCGAACCAGACAAAAATTTGTCTTTTCGGTTGAGTATTCTCTTAATGAACAGAGTGTGGCTTTGCAGCAACGTTTTCCAAAGCCTGAAAATCCTCAATGCAAACGTGTCTTCGCAACTTGGTTAATGATACCCACAAATTCCACAAACGATTCCACAAACTGGTCCGGCGATTCTTTAAATAATGACAGATTGACCAATTATTGACTTTTGTAACAGCCGGCGCGAACCAGGCGAAAATTCGTCTTTTCGGTTGAGTATTATCTTACTGAACAGAGTATATCTCTATAGCAATGTTTCCCAAAGCCTCAAAATTCTCAATGTGAACGTGTCTTCGCAACCTGGTTAATGACACACAAGGCGATTCCACAAACTGGTCCAGAGATTCTTTAATTAATGACAGATCGACCAATTAAAAGAGATCCGGGGACCGGATCGGGCTCCAAAGCGGGATGAGTTAATCCGCCTTTCTGTAGTTAATTAGGGGAGTAGGCTGTCCTCGCGTTAGATCGGCGTCGATGACGATCGATTAGAGCTTAATGGATGTCTCTGTGCAGACATTGTATGGACCAACGGAGAGACCAAAATAAGCGACAAAACCTCCAAGAAAACGAGTTTAACAAATAAAACTATAAATAAGCTCTTTAAGCCTCTCTGAAATCTTTCCTTCCTTGCAATAAGGGAGCTGCAAACGTGCTTACGGCACGTTCTTTCAAGCTAAATAAGTTTTATTTTCTCGGATAATAAACACCCGTTCGTGATTCTATTGTTGGCAATCGTATTTTTGGAATCAAGTTCCAAGATTTAGTGCCCTTTTCTCCAATCAAGAGGTCCTCACACTATACGGGGCCATCGGGGGTCATGTATAAATTAGGCACATGTCTTTTCGGAAATTTTTAACCACGAATCCCCCTCTTGTCATGGTCTGTAAGTTTTTACTTCATTTTTTCCGTCAATTTATTTAGCAGTAGTCCGGAAAAAAACGTGAGATGATTTGGATGGAGGGAAGTTTGCAAAAGTCTGACTTTCTTGGAAGAGAAATTTTTACGGAATATTACAAAAAACTGAGAATATTTTTACAGGAACCTATATGCAAATTCAATACATTACAACAAGAATTATATGGAAGTACAAGAAGAATTTACAAAAAAGCACAACTACAAGAATCTTTAGGAATTTACAGGTTTTGTAGCCAAAACTACAAACTTTGAAGGAATCATGGAATAGTAAAAGATAATGATCGTTATTGAACAACAATTTGAATATATATATTTAAAAGAAGTTCCAAACGTAAATTTTTAGTGATGCAGTCACGATTGTCTTTTCATATTATACCATTCCTTTAAAGTTTAAACATTAAAAATTATTTACAATAGCGATCATTTGCACATTTCTGAACTCAAAATGATCTAATTGCAATGTTCTAAATATTTGTCATCCTAGGTCGAAAAAGAAAATTTGTTGGCTGCCAAACCTGTAAATTCCTTAAGATTCTTGTATTTGTTAATTCTTGTAGTTGTACTTTAAAAATTAAATTAAATTAGATTATAACTGAACACGGGATTATCCCTTGTATCTCTTCCCGATTTTATTAATTAATTTATTATTGATATATTATGATTATTCATTAAGTTGAAGCCACTAGAAGTCCTATTCCCAAAAGACAAAAGTTGTATTCTTCTATAATTGTTGTTGTCATTTGTTGTATTTATTTTCCCTCTAATTTAAAATGACTTTTAACAGATATTTCATATCTAGACAACATTTTCATGTACATTTCTTCAATGAACTACAAGAATTTACATAATTCTTAATATAGTTTTTAATTTACCTGAACTTAAAAGTTTTTTCTTTTATTACGTCAAACGCTCACATTTGAAAAATGTAAAATACTATAGTTTTCTCGAAGGCCTTGCAGATTTTTAGAACAAGGTAAAAAAAATTAGTAATAAAAAGTTATGCAAATTTTAAAATAGTAGGAATTTGTAATTTGCTGTTATTTTTTTTATTTTTTAACAAGAAAATACAAGAAAAATTAGCTATTTGTATTTGATTATAATCTAACAAAAAGTGACAGCTATGGAAATGTTGCAATTTCTTGTACGAATTTTTTTCCACCAGGCTGTTTTTTCTTGATAAACAAAGTAGTTTAAATTTCAACCAAGTAGTTCAATTTTCATCAAAAAAAGATGATTTCTCAACAAAGGATGTAATAGTTATTATTTTCAACAAAGCAGTGAATTTTTGACAAAAAAAAACAAATTTCTACCAAAAGAGATGATTTTCAAAATAAAAAAGACGAATTTTCAATAAGAGTAAAATTTTCAATTAAGCAAGATTTTTTAATCAGTGAAAAACAAAAAGTGCCTCCGAAATTCTACATTTTAAGTCGGAAAAGAGAAGCTTTCCACACCACAGTTTAATACATACATGCATTTTTATCCAAATAGTTAAATTTTCAACCAAGAGTTAGTTAAAAGTGGAACTACTTTGTTGAAAAATCATTTTTTGTTTGTTTGAAGATTCATTGTTTTTTTTAAACCTTTTTTTGTTTAAAATTTAACTGATTTGTTGATTCCTATATTTTGCCGGAAATTCGTCTTTTCGGCAGAAAATTAATCTTCTTGATTGAAAATTGATCTTTTTTAGTTGAAAATCCATTACATTGGTCGAAAATAGTTTGTTTTTTTAATTGAAAATTATTTTTTTAACTGAACATTAAGATTCCATTTTTTATCGAAATTTCAATCCTTTTTTAATTTAAAGATTCTGTTTTCGGTTGATTATTTTTTGTTTTTGTTTTTGGGTGAAAACTCATATATTTTATTAAAAATTTATCTTTCTTTATGAAAAATTATTCTTCTGGATTGAAAATTCAAATATTTCGTTGATAATTCATTTTTTGTTGTTGAAGATCTAGCCTTTTATTTAAAAATGTACTTCTTTAACTGAAAATTAAACTATTCCAATTTTTTGGCAAATTCATTTTTTTTAGAAATTTAAGTTTTATAGTAGTTTTTGAACCGAAATTGAACCATTTCGATGAAAATTAATTTTTTTCATTGAAAATTAATTTTCTTATTGAAAATTAATGTTTTTCATGAAATTTTATAACATTCTTTTATTTTTTATTAAATATGTATCTTCTTTAGTTGAAAATTCACGTATGTTCTTGAAAATTTGTTTTTTTTTGTGTGTAGAAAATTAATTTACTCGGTTGAAAATTCAACTATCTGGATGAAAAACTTGTTTGTGATTGAACATTCATTTTTTTGGCTATAGATTCATTCTGCTAGTGAAAAATTCATTTCTTTGGTTGAAAATTGAACTATTTCGTTGAAAATTTATTTTATTTTTTTTGAAAATTTGTCTTTCTTGATCAAGAAGTATTCTTTTTGATTTGAAATTTAAATATTTTATTATAAATTCATTTTTTTAATGGAAGATTCATGGTTCTGGTAAAAATTCCATTTCTTTGGTTGAAAATTAAACTATTCCGTTAAAAATTTATTTTATTTTGTTGAAAAATGTGTCTTTTTATCGAAAATTATTTATTTGGGTTGAAAATTCAAATTTTTTCATTGAAAATTCATTTCTTTGGTTGAAGATCTAACATTTTAGTTAAAAATTCACTTCTTCATCTGAAAATTAAACTATTCCATTTTTTGTGGAAAATTTATCTTTTTCGATGTCTTTAGTTTATGTTTAATAGAAGTTTAGTTCAAAATTGAATTATTTCGTAGAAAATTCATTTATTTGGTTGAAAATTAAACTATTATCTTAAAAATTCATATTGCTTAATTGAAAATTTGACTTTTTCGATCGAAAATTATTCTTCTGGATTGAAAATTTAAATATTTCGTTGATAATTCATTTGTTGTTGTTCAAGATCTAGCCTTCTATTTAAAAATGTACTTCTTTAACCGAAAATTAAACTATTCCAATTTGTTGGCAAATGCATATTTTTTGATAGAAATTTAAGTTTTATAGTAGTTTTTGAACCGAAATTGAACCATTTCGATGAAAATTAATGTTTTTCACGAAATTTTATAACATTCTTTTATTTTTGATTAAATATGTATCTTTTTTAGTTGAAAATTCATGTATTTTGTTGAAAATTTATCTTTTTGTGTAGAAAATTAATTTTCTCGGTTGAAAATTCAACTATCTGGTTGAAAATTTTTATTTTGATCAAACATTCATTTTTTTGGTTATGGATTCATTTTTCTAGTGAAAAATTCATTTCTTTGGTTGAAAATTGAACTATTTCGTTGAAAATTTATTTTATTCTTTTCGATTGGAAATTCAAATATTTTATTATAAATTCATTTTTTTAATGGAAGATTCATCATTCTGGTAAAAAGTCCATTTATTTGGTTGAAAATTAAACTATTCCGTTAAAAATTCATATTTTGTTGTTGAAGATCTAGCCTCTTATTCAAAAATGTACTTCTTTAACCGAAAATTAAACTATTCCAATTTTTTGGCAAATTCATATTTTTATTTTATATTTTTATTTTTGATTAAATTCGTATCTTTTTTAGTTGAAAATTCATGTATTTTGTTGAAAATTTGTCTTTTTGTGTAGAAAATTAATTTTCTCGATTAGAAATTCAACTATCTGGTTTTTTTTTGTGATTGAACATTCATTTTTTTTTATTGAAGATTCATCATTCTAGTAAAAAATCCATTTCTTTATCTGAAAATTAAACCATTCCATTTTTTGTGGAAAATTGATATTTTTCGATCTTTTTCGTTCAAGTTTAATAGAAGTTTAGTTCGAAATTGAATTATTTCGTTAAAATTCATTTCTTCGGTTGAAAATTAAACTATTCCCTTAAAAATTTATATTGCTTAATTGAAAATTTGTCTTTTTCGATCGAAAATTATTCTTTTGGATTGAAAATTCAAATATTTGGTTAAAAATTCATTTTTTTTGTTGAAGCTCTAACATTTTAGTTAATAATTTACTTTTTTAACTGAAAATCAAACCATTACATTTTTTTGAAAAATTGATCTTTTTGATAGAAATAGCAGTTTAGTTCAAAATTGAATTATTTCGTTAGAAATTCTTTTTTTTTTTTGTTATAGATTCATTATGCTAGTGAAAGATTCATTTCTTTGGTTGAAAATGGAACTATTTTGTTGAAAAATTATTTTATTTTATCAGAAATTGATCTTTTTCGATCAAAAATTATTCTTTTGGATTGAAAATTCAAATATTTTATTGAAAATTAATTCTTTTGGTGGAAAATTCATCATTCTAGTGAAAAAATCATTTCTTTGGTTGAAAATTAAACTATTTTGTTAAAGATTTATTTTATTTCGTTGAAAATTTGTATGTTTAGGTCGGAAATTTGTCTTTTGGATTTAAGATTCAAAATTTGCTTATTCATCTGAAAATCAAACTATTCCATTTTTTGTGGAAAATTTATCTTTGTCGATAGAAGTTTAAATTTAATAGAATTTTAGTTCAAAATTGAATTATTTCGTGAAAAATTCATTTCTTTGGTTGAAGATTAAACCATTTCGTTGAAAATCTATTTTATTTTATTGAAAATTTGTCTTTTTTGATCAAAAATTATTCTTTTGGATTGAAGATTCAGATGTTTCGTTGAAAATTCATTTTCTTTGGTTGAAGGTCCAGCATTTTAGTTAAAAATTTACTTCTTCAACTGAAAACTAAAGTATTCCATTTTTTTGTGGAAAATTGATCTTTTTGATAGAAATTTAAGTTTAATAAAAGTTTATTTCAAAATTCATTCCTCAGTTTGAACTGCTCTATAGATCTCAATGGGCTCAAAACTTGTGTTGATACGTTTTTGCTGCCGAGGCTTTAATTGAAAAAAAGTGTTTTAACTTGTAAACTAAAGTTCCCAAAAAATTCAAAATTATTTTTTTGAATGCCACACACCTCAGAATAGGTTCTGATTGCTAACACTATATTTAAAACAGGAAAAGAGAATCTTTTGTGAAGACTAAGTATCTATTTTCGGAAGAACAGGAGCATTGAAGGTAACGAGGGGCGAATAACAAAAGATTTGTTCAAGTTTGAATCTTCAGGAATATTGAAGAAAAAGAAAGTTGTAAGGCCCAATCAGAAACTAGTCCTAGGGTGAATATATTTTAAAATACCATCAGAATATTAATGAAGTCTCTTTCGACCAAGCTACTGAATCCACTTTAAATGCGATCCTATCCTCTCCCTTGGAAATAAGAAAATCGTGATCTACCAACAACCTTCATTAATAATTAATATGTTTCCGCTAACCTGTAATCAGAATTGATTGCAGATAAATTACTGATTAAAGAGTCTATTAGTAAATAAATTGTTTCCAGCAAAAGTGATCTCGGAAATAGGCTTTCAACTTACCCTAGTTTGATGGAATAGTAAGTATACATTCCAAAATCAGTTGCATTTACAATCTATTAGTTTAATTGTTAAGCTGAAGGTACGAATTTTAAATAAAATACTTGAATTTTTAACCAAATATTTAACTTCTCATCAAAGTAGTTGAATTTAGAAACCAAATAGCTGAATGTTCAACCTAGAAGGATGAATTTTCAACCAACTGGTCCAATTTTCATACATTAATGATTTTAACCAAAAACAGTTATATTTTTACAGAAATCGTTAAATTTTTCAAGCAGAGAGACAATTTTATTATAAGATAGTTGAATTTTCAATAAAGAATTTTTTTATCAAAAGAAGAATTGATTTTCCATAAAAAAATACGAATTTTCAACCAACACATGAAAATTCAACCAAAAAATGTGAGTTGAAACAAATTATTTATCAAAAAATCAGAATAGATGAATTTTCAACTAAAAAAGATAAATTGTCAACCAAAAATAGTATTGTTCAATTTTCAATGAAAAAAATAATAATTTAGAGAAAAAGACAATTCCAATCAGAGTTGAATCTTCAACAACAAAAAAATGAATTTTTACCAAAGTGTTTGAACTTTCAACCGGATAGTTCAAATTTAAAAAAAAAAATTTTTAAATTCGAAATATACAAAAGACTTGCATTCAATCTGAGGATATCAATTTCTATCAAAATAGTTGAATCCTCAATCAAAACTGATTATTTTTTAACCAACCAGTTGCATTTTTACAAAAAATAAATACATTTTTAAAACAAAAATACAGTTGAATTGAACCATAAAAGACGAATTTTTAACGAAAAAGTTAAATTCTCAACCAAAAAGTTACATTTTATACTGAAGTAATAAAATTTCATGCCAAAAAGTCAAATTTTCAAGAAAACAGTTGAATTTTCAATCCAAGTAGACGAATTTTCTACAAAACTGTTGAATTTTCAACCGAACAGTATAATTTTCATTTCAAAAAGTTGAATTATCAACAAATCCGTTAAATTTGCATGTCAAAAAGATGAATTTTCTACCAAAAAGTTGTATTTTCAACCAAAATAATAGAATTTTTATCCCAAAAATTTGAATTTCCAACCAAAAAATTAATTTTCATCCAAACAGTTGAAATTTCTACAAAAATAGTGGAATCTTCACCCTAAATAGTAGAATTTTCAATAATAAGTTGAATTGTAAAGCCAAAAAGACAAACAAATTTTCTACAAAATTTTTAAATTTTCAACCCAAAAATATGAATTTTTAACTAAAAAAAATGCAAACTAAAATTAAATAGTTACATTTCATGTTCAAAAAACTGATTTGAAAAAAAAAAAAAATTTTCAACAAAATACTTAAATTTTCAACAAGAAAGTTGAAGTTTCTACCAAAATGATAGAATTTTCAACGTAAAAAGTCAAATTTTTAACAAAATAGTCGTGTTTTCATGCCAAAAAGGCGATTTTTCCACAAATCAGTTCAATTTTCAACACAGAAATATGAATTGTCAAGAAAAATATTTATTTTCAAACGAATAGTGGAATCTTCAACTGATGAAAAAAAAAAATAACAAAGAAGTTTAACTTTCTTCAAAGTAGTTGAACGCAATATTGTAAATATTTTCCAACCCAGGTCGAAAAAGAACAACTTTTTGACTGCAAAAAATATAATTTTCTGTAGATTCTTGTAGTTGTAATTGTTTGTAAATTCTTGTGAAAAAATTAAACTACAATAAAATACAACAACGTACAACAAAATACAAAAAAAAGTACAAAATTCGTCTCAGTAATAGCAAAAAGTTGTAGTTACTTTCCTGTGATTTTAGTTCTAATTTATTGTATTTATTCGTAGATTTCTGCAAAAATAATTTTAATTTTCTGTCCTTTTCTGTAAAAATTTGTCCGCTAGGATACAGATTTTTTCTGTGTAAAGCTTATTTGTTCTGTATAATGACTTTCTATCATGAATTTGCTATACACCCAGAAAAATGTTTGTTCTAATCTAATTTTATGTTGGAGAATGATTAATTAATTATCAGCTGATTAGTGTTTTTATAATTTTAAATTATATAAAGATTGAACTATAATTTTTCTATATTAAGGAGCATTAATTGATTATTTATTTCAAGTTCATGTAGTTGAATATTGGGTATGATTCGTGAAATGAGAATTGATTTATATTTAAAACGTCTCTGTTGCAACTATATAATTTTTTTCAAAATTTTGTGGTGTTTTGGAATGAGTATCTCAATTCCGTTCTCACAATTCTATGTAAATATGTTTTAATTTCTTTTGAAATTGATTTAAAATGTTAATTATAATTATAATTGTTATAAAAGTATAAAGTAAAGTTTACTTGAATGATTCAATTGAAATATTTGTTCAATAATTTTTACGCTGTAAACTGATCAATTCTTCCAATATTGAGCCTTATAATTATCGAATTTTGATTTTGGGTGGTAACAGGAATTGATTACTGACAATAATATTATATCATGTAATATTGGCTATGATCTGTGCAATAAAAGTTTATGTTTCATACCTCTATTGCAATTCAGTAATCTAGCATGACGTCATGGTTATGATAGGATAGGATAGATGGAAATCTCAGGAAGTTTAGCATAGTTGGTACACATTTAAAATAAAATAAGATATGCCGAAATTTCAGGTTGGCGTATCGGATCGATTTGATCAAAATCGGTCACTATAACTTAAAATTTTGGATAGTTGATTTCATTTCGTGAAACTAAGAGGTCCTCAACCGATAAAAGGATCAAACATAATTGCGCAAATGCATGTTACACTTGAAAAATATTACTATTCATACATTTATAACTTACTCGTACGTTTAGAATATTTTTTTCCAAAAAGTCGTATGCATTACCATGTAAGGATGTACTAACTATGCTAACCTTCATGACATTTACACCTGTCCTATCATGATTGTGACATCTAGCTCGAATAGTTAATCATATAATGATTTTAAATGTTTTTCATCAATTTGCGATTATCAAATGCCATTTTTTACACGTTTCAGAGATTAACAAATTATAATGATAAAATGTTTTATATGTTCTGCACATGTTTTTATTTCGATGATTTTCAAAAGCACAATTCCTCAACTGCGTGAAGGAAGTAATTTAATTTGTGGCAGATGTCAGCCTTCTAGATACATAAGAGTTTTTTGCGATTGCGATCAGGATAACACATATTACCCGAATCCGTATAGCATAAAAACAGTATTAAGATCAGTACTTATGTCTTCAGCCCGATGATTCGAAAATTGATTCTAATGATTGTTCAACTCTGGAGATCGAAGGGATCACCCTGAGGCATTTGCCAGGTTGTTTGGACTGGTCGTACCGCGTAATTGCGGGGCAACGAGCATACAAAACAACTGCCGTGTCCGGTGCATGTGCAGTGGCTGGTGCAGACTATACACACATTCGACACACAGTGAACATATGCCCATATGGCATGACACGTGCACAAAAACACAACCCCCTTTATATTTAATATATATGGCTGATTTTTTTTCTTAAGAAAATAATTTCAAGAAATTATTTTGATTAGACTGGTTGAATGAACAAATATCCATTAGTATGGCTTCTACTAGTATATGCGTTTATTTGTTGATGTTTGACAACTAGTAGTGTGTATATGGGTATATAGGATTAAAGTAGATGGGTACATAGGTATAAGGTAAATAGGTATATGGGTATAAAGTAGATGGGTGTATATGTATAAGGTAGATAGGTATATAAGTGTAAGGAATAGATATTTTGTATTGATCTGGAATTCTCGTGTTTCTCGCATTTCAGCGCTAATGCAGTCTACACCAGCAGCCTTACCGTTTTTTATGTTCTTAATTATATCTCATACCTCAGTGACACAGACTTTTTCAATTGGGTTTTCTAATGCATTATGTTCTATGTCGTAGTTCTGTTGCCCTATATCTTCACTTCCTAATAATTCTTAAAAAGAGTCTTTTAAATCGTCTGCCATTCCATCTATATCATATAGCATTTCACCTTTGCTGTTTCTCACGCTGACAAACTCTGTACTTTTACTTTCCTTCAACTGTTATATATAATAGTTTCATAATTCCTTCAAAGCCATTTTGTATTTTCTTCTCTTCTTCTGTTCTGATTTTATCTTTACTCTTCTTGACTAGTCGTTTAAGTTCCCTCTTTTTGTCTTTGTAATCGTTTTCAAGTCTATTTCTCTCCTCATCGCTGCGATCTGTAACGTTTAATGTTCTCTGGTGCACTTCTTTCTTTTCTTTTCGGGCTGCCTCAATTTCATCGTTCCACCACGCATTGCCAGACTTTCTTCCTATCACCGACGCACCGTACAACACACTTCAATCGCCTTCAATTGCCTTATCTATGCGTTCGTTTATCTTATTCTGAAAATCTATTCGCACTTCCGGTTTCTGTAAATTTTCAACCTTGATTTGCTATTTTTCCGTTTGTTTGGTTTTCTTCCTTCTCCATCCCCGCCCTAAGTTCATTTTGGAGACTAAAAGGTAATGATTGTATTGCATTCGGACCACCTCATGACTCTTGTATCTGTAACTACACTGTAAAAAGTAGGATTCGTTTTAGAACTTAATTTGGTATTAAAACAGTTCACGCAACAAAACAATTGCACCTCAGTTTGATCCGCCAATCCAATAAAACAGGGTCGATTTGTGGATTGAAATAGGCTCGAAATGAGAATCATCTGTCAATAACTTAATCTGATAAAACAAATTGTAATCTGTCAAGTTTAGAAACCAAGAGAACCCATAGGACTGATGTTCGCGATGTCTGAGTGTGACGGTTCAACACTAGTTTTCACGAATTTTCAATTTCATCTATTTTTTGTTTTTTGTAAGATTGAAGTTTGGAATAATTGAAACAATGCACCCTCTGAACAACTTTAGTTCGCTATCTCGGATCATTTATTAATCTGAAGTTAGCAAACTAAACAAGACAGAAACTGGTTCTAAAATAGACTATTTGTGAGATCATATTAGAACGCCCAAGAAAGGATCCCAGAAAAAAATGAATGCCTAGTTTTTACTGTGTAGTTCTGTTAGTCTTTCATCTGCAATAACGAAGTCAATTATACTGTGGTTATTTCCTTTACACCAAGTGTAAGTGTCAAGTGTGGATCATTTTGTGTCGAAACCAAGTATTTGTAATAAATAGGTCCTTTCCTAAGCATAAGCTAACTAATTTTTCCCCGTTATAATTTTTTCTTCGATCTCCAAATATTACCCTTTCTGTTTCTGTATCCTGACGTTGGATGCCGACCCATCCGTTCATATCTCCTAATAAAATTAGTCTTCCACCTTGATCGCAAGTATCATTTAAAGTGTCCCAGAAGGCGTCCTTAACTTCCCTCGAATCGCTATCAACTGCTGGTGCGTAGCACGCTATAATAAATACACTGTTAGAAAAATCTGTACTAGATTTAGTATACATGCAATGGAAGCAAGAATGCACAACATGAAATTAAATTTAGTATACCAGCGTACAGTAAATTTTGTATATGCATATAATGAATTTAGTATGCAAGTACATGAAATTTAGTATATGCGTAAACTAAATTCAGTATACATGTATACGGAATTCAGTATACGCATATACTAAATTTGGTATACGTGTTCAGTTTCACGTGGGTTCCATCTTCATCGCCTGTAAACATGCTCAGATGAAACATGAAATCGAAGAACAAAGTTTTAATTTGCAAATAGTCATATCGTTAAGCTACACATACGTTGATAAATTGACTTTCAAAGAGAAGACTTCGCAGATCCTCGCAGAAAGAATCCGAACCTTGTAGCATTACAGAGAACTCAAACAAATGCAGCGGTATCGAATCTGCCACCGGTCACGTTGCCCGACTCGCGTAAATCGGAACGCGCTTGCGCAGCTGAATATATTAAACACGTATATGAATTTTAGTATACAGAAGCTATAAAATTCATATACGTAAAAGAAACTCATTGTACACTTAATAAATCCAGTATACATATAATTTCATAAAAGAAATTTAGTATACGTAAGTATACTAAAATTTCAAACATTTCTAACAGTGTATAGTCTTCTGATTCCTACCTTCATTCTAACCATCTAACCCACAGAAATCTGGGCTTGATCTTTGAGATGCTGTTTTGCTTTTTCAACTTTGCCGTTTTTCCATTGCTGCAAAGGACGTATCAAACGACGGCTTTTATTCTATCGTAAGATAAACTTTCGCCAAATAGCATGTAATCTTTAACAGCCGACAATTTTACATGCAACAAAATTTAACTTCAGTTTTTTCTGTAAAAGTAAAGCTTGATTTTCAAAAACTAAATCCACTATCATTATTACGTATAATAGTAAATAATAGTAACAATCACTATCATTATGTAATTAATTGTATTCAATTCTGAAAATACACTTTGACGGTTATAGTCTTCTTCTAAAAGAATAAAACGTAAATGAAATGCGGGAGTTCCGTTAAGCGATCGATAGATAATGATGTCTGAAAGGTTCTTTTCATCGATAGTGTTCGTGGTGTTTCAAAGTTTCGAAAGTGCTAATCGATGATAACGTTTTCTCGGGGAAAAAGAAGAAGACCTGAGGCACTTAATAAAAAAAAAATGTTCGATCGTTGGGAGGTCATGCCATGTGTGGAGGTGACGTGAAGGAACTTTTGGTCTCCCCTGAGGATGGAGGGACCCTCCACCGCACCGTTAATTGGTACCTTTTATTACACTATTGGATACGTAAGGAGAGACGGACGCCTTACAAGACCAGGACTAATTATCCATTAGATCGTTTCACTGACCGTTTGGCGCCAGTCATGCTTCCCTTTTACTACATTTTATTCCCCAAGATAGGGTAGCAGAAATTCGGAATGGGATACAAGGGATAATCCCGTTTTTGTTGTTCCTGGAAACAAAAGGGCGATTCAGGAGGGTGATAGTTGATTGTAGAAGATCCCTCGTGAAGAATTTTGTTACAAAAAAAGTACATTTTTTACGCAATTGTAATTTTTTGTTTAAGTCTGTACTTTTTTGTAAAAAAAAAATGTACAAAATTTAACTCAAAGAAAAAAGAATTTCTACGGATTTCAAGAATTTATTGGTTATTTTTGTCTCCAACGAGCCAAAAAGTGAGGTAGTTTGGAACTGTTTTTTAATTATGAATCCTTTTCAGTTTTTTTTTGCATAAAATTATTCATTAAATTCATTTGAAATTTGTTGAATTGTTTCTCTTCCTATTTGAAAAATGTAATAATCTAAATAGATTGGTTCAGAAGCACCCACAAATGAACGAAGATTAGGATTAATAGGACCTCTAATTATTTAAAAGGTATAAAGAAATTTAACAAATTTCAATAAATTTTAACAGATTTCAAAGATTCTAATAGACTTAAAAATATTTTTAAAGGTATCAAGTGATATCAAAAGATTTCAAATGGTTTTGATATGGATTGCAATTAAATTTTAAGACATTCTTAAGATAACAAGGGAATTCCTGGTGGGAAAATTTTTTAGAAAAAAGTACAACATTTCTACCACTATAATTTTTAGTTAAAATAAAATAAGTATAAGTTTCTACAATTCAAAAATTGGTATGACTTGTTATCAATATTTTTTTTTACTTTGTCTTAAATCCTATTCAACAATTGTTTCCATCTAAAATATTCCATTTTTACCATTTCATTTGAAATTTTTTAATTAAGGATGACATTTTTTTGAATATTCAGAAATACTTCACTTTTTATTTAAAATAAGCAATTATAATGCAAACATTAAAAACTAAGCAATTTTAAACTGGATTAAGTTTTAAGAAAAAGAAAAAAATTTCTTGAGTTTAGTGGCACAATTTGTAATGATTTTCTGCTCTGAAAAATTAATTCTACAAGAATATTTTAAAAAATTATTTGAAAGATTTGTTCCTTCAATATATGACAATTGAACAATTCTTGACTTTGAAATAATCGAGTCAGTTTGAAACATATTTATAAGTTTTGAAAAGATTCTAAGATAATTCGAAACGTGAAAGAATGTCAAAAAATTTTAAAAAACAATGTAGATTTTTGAAGATTTTAAACATAAAATTTATAAGCTTTTTAAGCATTCCGAAAGAGTTTTAACGAATAAAAAATTCGTATCAAACTTCCTAGAGAAACTTACAATAATTTTGTGTTTGAAAAATTAATTTTTCAAAAATATTTAATAAGATTTACAAGATTTTCAAAAAAGAATCTGGATGATTTAAATGTAGTTTTTTTACTTTTGCAGGATTTAAAAAAAAATAAGAAAAAATTTGGTTGACCGATAATGAAATTATTATTAGATTCCTGGAAAAAATTTTAATGACTTTTTAAAACAAAATTTTGAAAGAATATTTAAAAAGATTCCAAGACAAATTTTTATGTATAAATTAATGTTTCTAGCTTAAAATTGTTTGAAATAATATAATCTTTGAAAATTTATAAATTATTTGATTCATTCTTCAATTCATAGCATTGAAAATAACAGAGCGGATTTCTTTTTTTTTTTAATCTTTTGACTGTACATTATATAAAAAATAAAAATAAAAAATTCCGCAGTTCAAAGGATTTTTATTAAATAATTTCCAACTGATAATTGTTGAAAGCTTCCATCTTATACTCGTAAAATATTGGGCGTTTGAAAATTTTTTTTTTTAAATTCAATTTTAAAACTTTGATATTAAAAAGTATGTATTTCACTTTGAGTGTCTTAATATGCAGTTTAGTTTTTATAACATCGACGAAAAAATGTTTATTTTCAAGATTTAAAATCTTTTAATCGAGTAAGTTCAAAATATATTCAAAGGTGTTGAATAAAGATTCCAAAATATTTTAAAATGTGAAAAAATTTCAAACAATTTGAAACCCAATGTAGATTTTTAAAGATTTCGAACACAAAATTTATAAACTTTTTAAGCATTTTGAAAGGTTTTAAATTATTAAAAAGTTCTATCAAAATTCCTCAAGAAACTAGCAATAATTTTTTGTATGAGAAATTAATCTGGTTGATTTTAAGGTAGTATTTTTACTTTTGCAGGATTATCAAAAATTTGTTGAAAATATTCGAGTTCCAAGACAATACATTTTTAACGTTTAAGTTAATATTTCTAGCCTAAAATTGATTGAAATGATATAATTTAAAAAATTTATGCATTTTTTTATTTATTCTGCAACTCATATCATTGAAAATTATAGCCCGGATTTCTATTTTTTTTAATCTTTCAACTGTACATTGTATAAAAATTAAAATTAAAAATTTGTCAGTCCAACGGCTTTTAATTAACTATTTTTTTGTTGAAAATTATTAAAACTTTGAGTGTCTCAATTTACGGTTCAGTTTTTATAACTTCAAGTGAAAAAATTGTTATCTTCAAGAGTTCGAATCTTTTAAATTCAATGACCCTGATCAATTCTCTGTTAATTGTTTAATTTTTATTTCCAGTCAAGAAGTTGTTCTTTTCCGACCTAGGATGGCAAATATTCAAAATATTGCAATGACATAATTTCAGATGACATATATGGTGTCCAATTATTGTTATATATTTGAAAAAAAATCAAATCATCTTAATTTAAAATTATCTCATCGCAATATTCTAAATATTTTTCTACCTAGGTCGAAGAAGAACAATTTTTTCGCTGCGAAACATGTAAATTCCTGTAGATTCTTGTAGTTGTAATTTTTTGTAACTCCTTGTAGAAAATTAAAAATACAATAAGATACAACAATGTACAAAAAAATACAAAAAAGTACAAAATTCGTATCAAGAATAGAAAAAAGTTGTACTTTCCTGTAATTTTGGTTATTTATTGTATTTTTTTTAGAATCTTGTAAAAATACTTTTAGTTTTCTGTACTTTTCTTTAAAAATTTTTCCACCAGGGATGCTGGTAGAAGGGATATATTTGAGTTACTCACCTAATGATACTTTTTCCTAATCCCCAAGGGGAAACAATTTCTAAAAATGAGTTCTAGGGGAGGTGGATTACTCCAGATTATACTGGATTACCCTGGATTACCTCCGTATATAGAATTACTATGGATGACCTAAGATTACTCCAGGTTACATAGGATTACTTTGGATTACATAAAATGACGGAGGATTACCCCGCCTAAATTAAACTCACACGAATTTTCAATTTTCAACGAAAAAAGGATTACTTTTTAAAAAAATTCTTCAATTGGAAAAAAATATGACCTCTCAATCAAATAGTTAAATTTTCAACCAAAAACATACATTTCCAACGAAATTGTGCAATTTGTGACTAAAAAAGATAAGTTTTTCAGCTAAAATTAAATATTAAATTTGTAGTGCAAAAATTAATTTTCAACCAATAAAGAAAGAATTTTCAACCAATAAATTTTCAACGAAATTGTTGAATTTTCTACTGGAAAAAACCTTTGAACCAAATAGTCGAATTTTAAAATTAAAAGAATAAATTTTGCACCAAAAAGATGAATTTTCAACGAAAATTATAAATCTTCAACTGTAATAGGTTGATTTTAAGTTACAAAATAAATTCTTAAAAAAAATATTTTTTAACAAATAGTTCAATTTTCAACCAAAGAGATGAATTTTCAACTAAAATGATACTTTTTAAACCGAAAGAATTATTTTTTTTTTTAAATTGTTGAATTTTCTACCAACAAATTACGCTTCAACCAAAAAAGATGAATTCTTGAGAAAAAATGTAATAGATATTTCAACCAAAAACTATTTCAATTTCATATCAAAAACAGTTGTATTCAAGCAAAAAAGAATTTTTTCAACAAACAAGATTAATTTTCAAGCAGAAAAATTTATTTTCTACCAAAAAATGCGTATATTTTCAACTAAAAAAGATAAATTTACAATAAAGAACGGAATAGTTAAGTTTTAGTTTAAGAAATTAATTTTTTAAAAAATCGAATCTTTAACAAAAATGTTTAGTTTTCCCACCAAAATAATTCAACTGAAAAAGATAAATTTTCCAACACAAATTGAATAGTTACGGTTTAAGTTCAAAAATTGATTTTTAACCAAAAAAGAAGGAATTTTCAAGAAAACAGATAAATTGTCAACTAAATACGGGAATAATTTTTCAACTACAATTATGGGTCGTCAACTGGATTAGTTAAATTTTAAATAATAAAATAATTTTTTAAACCAAAAAACATTGATTTTTCAAGAAAATAGTTGAATTTTCGACCAAAGAAGAATTATTAATGAAGAGGATACATTTTTTACTGAAGAAGAATAATTTTCAACCAAATAGTTTAATTTTCAATTAAAAATTATTAAATTTCTACCAAAAATTGATAGTTAAATTTTCGGTCCGAAAATTAATTTTTAATCAAAAAAGAATTAATTTTCAACAACATAGTTCTATTTTCGACCAAAGAGTTATTTTGCAAGAAACATAATTGGTCTTCAACTGGAATGGAATAATTTTCAGTAACAAAATAAGTTCTTAACAAAAACGAACGATTTTTCTACAAAATATTCAAACTTTTAACCAAAAATATGAATTTTCAACTAAAATGATGAATCATAAACCAGAAAAATCATTTTTCATGAAAATGGTTGAATTTTCTACAAATTAATTTTTCATTAAAAGAGATTAATTCTCAAGAAAAAATTTAATAAATGACATTTTAACCAAAGAATAACATTTCAAATTGAAAACAATTGAATTCTACAAAAAAAGGCGAATTTGCCACAAAATATTTGAATCCTCAACCAAAAAGATTAAGTTTCGACCAAATAGTTGAATTTTCAACCAAAAGCATGAATTTTTTACAAAGAAGATTAATTTTCAACCGAAAGAGACGAATTTTTAACAAAATACGTACATTTTCAACCGAACATCTGATTTTGGAACTAAAACAGATAAATTTTTAACAAAAAATGGAATAGTTACATTTTTTATTTTAAAACATTAAATTTTTATTTGAAAAAACGAATTTTCCAACAAACAGTTAAATTTTTAATCAAAGAGATGAATTGAAACTAAAATAATGCACGTCCAACTAAAAAAAGTTGTTAATAAAGTAGTTCAACTTTCAGCCAAGTAATTACATTTTGAAAAAAAAAAATGAATTTTCAACTAAGAAGATAAATTTTTCACACAATTTCACTTTTTATCAATTTTTCTATTATTAATTAAAAAAGTAGGATGAAGCGAAATAGAGTAAAAAAAACACTTCAGAGGCAATAAACAAGAGGGAAAGTTGGGAAAATGTGAACAGAACCAATTAAGGAGAACATAAAAAGGAAGCAATTTATAACTAATAAGAATTTACACCTTTTTTTGTGAAAATATCGATTCACTCCTTAGGTAGTAAATGTCAGAAAAAAATGCAATAAAAATCTACTTAAATTGCAAAGCTGTCTAGAAAAAGAAATAAACATTTCCGTCCACATTTTCTTATCTTAAATATGCGAAACGGCGAAAATATGACTTTTAGTGACTGTTTTCAATTTATTTATTAATGAAGATTTGAAGTGAATATTATTTATTAACTTCCTGAAAAAATTTATTTATAATTTTTCAAAATCTTATTGATAAACAAGAAAATTTTAATTGTTAATGCTTTTTTGATATTGGAAATTAATTATGTTATTTTTCATTTTGCCACCAAACTAAACTTTGTAATTTCTTTTACATTTCTAAAGAAATAAGCCACTAAAAATGATTTAGGTCTTATTTTAAAAGATTAATTTTAGGTTTTAAATTTAAAGGTTTCAAAATACGTCGAAAAAAAAATCTGGAAGATGTTAAAACAATTTTTTTAATTTTGCAAGATTTAAACAAAATTTGGCAAAACTGAATTATTTCCAGAGATATTTCGAAGTTTTAGGAGTTCTAGAAAAATAAAAAAAAAATCAGCTTTTTGAGAATTCGAAAAGGTTTTTAAGAGAATGAACATTTTTTCTTCAGATTCCTGAAAAAATTTGTTATAATTTTTTATTTTAGAAAATGACTTTTGGCAGAATATTCGAAAGGATTTCACAACATTTTTAATGATTCTCTAAAATTTCGAACAATAATGTAGATTTTTCGAGCATGAAACTTCGAAGCTTTTTAAACATTTTGAAAGGTTTCATGAGAATAAGAAAATTTTCTTGAAATTCCTGGGGAAATTTGTAATAAGTTACAAATTTTATTTTCTGAAGACAAATTTTTCTTTTGCTTAGCTGGGAATCGAACCACAGGTTTTCCGATTGCCGGTCGGGTGCTCTTAAAATGAGTTTTGATTCCGAAAAATTGATTTCATGAGCATATGAAAAAAGATTTCCAAAAATGGTCAAAAAAGAATCTAGAAGGTTTTAAAGCAATTTTGCAGAATTCCGATTGATTTAAAGAAAAAATTAGGAGCAATTCGAATTATTTGAAATGATATTCAAAAGGTGTTTAGAAGTTTTGTAAAAACTCAAAAATATCTTGAAATTTGAAAAGCTTTATAAGAATTTTGAAAACTTTCAAGAAAATGTAAAACTTTCATTGATAATCCTTGAAATATTGTTGATGATTTTTTTATTTAAAAAATAATCTAATTTTTAAAGAAAACTAAAAAGGAATTGAAAAAAATTTCAAGAGTTTTATTAAGAGTTGGAAACGGTCTGAATGATTTTAAGGTAACTTTTTTAACTTTAAAAGATTTTCAAAAGTTCAAGAAATAATTTGAGCCGACTTTTTGATTGAAGAATAATTTGTTTTGTCAGAAGATTTTTATATTTTCTTGAAAATTTGTCTTTGTTGGATGAATTCTGCTATTTTTTATTTGAAATTAAAATTAAAAAAAAAAGAAAATTCAACTACTTCGTTGAAAGAACAACAATTTGGCTTCAAATGAACTTTTTTATTGAAAATTAATATTTTTTTATTATTAAATGCACTATTTTGTAGAAAATTCATCTCGTTTGGTTGAACATCAAACTATTTAAATGAAAAAAATGGTCCGTTCTGGTAGAAAATTAATCTTCTTGACAGGAAATTAATCTATTTGGTTGAAAATTTAACCATTTGGTTTCAAATAAACTTTTTTGTTTGTAAATTAAAACTTTTAGGCTGAAAAATTAAACTATGTTGTAAAAAATTCGTCTACTTTGGTCAAAATTAGTATTTTTCTGTTTAAAATCTTATCACTTAGTTCAAAGTTGAGCTACCTTGCTAAAGTTTCTTTTTTTTTTTTTTTTTTGAAGATTCATTCATTCATTCAAATCCATCCACTTTGATGACAATTCAACTATTTAATTTAAAATATACTTTTGTGTGAAAAATTCATTTACTTTGTTAAAAATTCATATTTTTCTGTTTAAAATTTGACCACTTGGTTGAAAGTTGAACTGCCTTCTTAAAATTCCTGTTTTTTTTTTTTTTTATTTTGATTGAAGATTCATCATTTTAGTTCAAAATCCATCCTTTTCGTTAAGAATGTAACTATTTCGTTGAAAATTCGTCTTTTTTGGGAAAAAATTAATCTTCTTGGCATGCAAATTTGGTTGATAATTCGACAATTTGGTTTTCAATAGGCTTTTTTCTAAAATTCATATTTTGGGGTAAAAATTAAACTATTCTGTTAAAAATGAAGCTGGTTGAAAATTCAACTTTTTTGGTTGAAAATTTTACTACTTGGTTAATAGTTGAACTACTTTTACAAACTTATTCCATTTTTGGTTAAAGATTCATCATTTTAGTTCAACATTCATCCCTTTTGGTTGAAAATGCAAATATTTCCTTGAAAATTCCTATTTTTCAGTAGAAAATTAATTTTCTTGGTAGAAGATTCATTTATTTGTGTGCAAATTTAACTAACTGGTTTGAAATGAGCTTGTTTGTTCAAAATTCATATTTTTGGTTTGGATAATTTAATTATTTTGTTGAAACTCCGCTTTTTTTGTACAAAATTATTCTTGTTGGCAGAAAATTATTCTATTTGGTTGAAAATTCAACTATTTGGTTTCAAGTAAACTTTTGGTTGAAAATTCCTATTTTTTGGGTTAAAAATGAAACTGGTTAAAAATTAATCTTTTTTTATTAAAAATTTTACCACATGGTTCAAATACAATTACTTTGTTAAAAATTCTTTTTTTTTCTAAAGATTCATTGCTGTAGTTCAAAATTTGTCCCTTTGGATTAAAATTCAATTATTAAGTCGAAAATTCGTTTTTTTTTTGTGAAAAGATATTCTTCCTATCAGAGAATTAATCTATTTGGTTGAAAATTCAACTTTTTAGTTTGGAATAATTTTTTTTTAATTTATATTTTTAGGTTGAAAATTTAAAGAATTTTGTGGAAAATTCTTCTATTTGATTGAGAATTGAACTATTTGGTTTCAGATAAAATTTGTTGTTGAAAATTCTTATTTTTTGGGTTGAAAAATGAAACTGGTTAAAAATGTATCTTTTTCATTAAAAATTTTACCACATGGTTAAAAATTTAAATAACCTGTTAAAATTTTTTTTTGCTGACAATTCATCGTTTTAGTTCAAAATGCATCCCTTTGGTTTAAAATTTAATTATTAAGTTGAAAATTCGCAATTTGTTGTGAAAAATCTTCGTGTCAGAAAATTCATCGATTTGGTTAAAAAATGGTCTTTTTCGGTAGAATATTAATATTCTTGACAAGAAATTCTTCTATTTGGTTGAAAATTCAACTATTTGGTTTCAAATAAAGTTTTTAGTTTGAAAGTTCTCATTTTTGGTTTAAAAAGTTAAAATATTGTTCAGAAAATTTGTCTCTTTTAGTAAAAATCAGTTTTTTTGTTTCGAATTTTACAATTGGTTAAAAATTGAAGTTATAGTTTGTCAACAATTAAAATTTTTGTTTGGCTGAAGACTGATTTATTTTAGTTCAAAATTCATCCCTTCGGTTGAAAATGTAACTATTTTGTTGAAACTTCGTCTTTTTTGGTAGAAAATTAATATTCTTGACCAGAAATTTTTCTATTTGGTTGATAATTTAACTAATAGTTGATGTCAAATAAACTTTTTTGTTTGTAAATTCATATTTTTGTGTTATAAAAGTTAAACTATTTTTTTAGATAATTTGTCTCTGTTGGTAAGAGTTCATTTTTTTGTTCAGAATTTTACCACTCAATTGAAAATTTAACTACTTTGTTGATATTTATTTTTTGTTATTGCTGAAGATTTTAATTCAAAATTCATTCCTTTGTAATCGAACTATTTTGCTGATAAGTTGCCATTTTTTTGGTTAAACAATCAACTTTTCTGTTGAGAATTAATATTTTTCGTTAAGAATTTCAATATTTGGTTACAAATGAAACTATTTTTATAAAAATTCAGCTGTTTGGGAGACAATTGTAATATTCTTTAGAAAATTAATTTTTTGTTGAAAAATTATATTTTTTGGTTGAAAAGTCAACTGTTTTGTATGCAATTCGACTTTTACTCTGAAAAATTCAACTTTGTTAAAAATGGAAGTACTTGGCTGAAAATTCATCTTTCTTCAGTCGAAAAATTGAACTTTTTTGTAGAAAAATTAACTTTTTTGTTAAAAATTCATCCTTTTGGTTGAGATTTCAACCATTTTATTGAAAACTCGTCTCGCTCGTTTAATTCAGCAAGTTGAAAATTCATCTTTCGGTAGAAAAATTAGTACAATTATTATGCAATACATTTTCGTTAAGAATTTACATTTTATGTTTAAAAATTCTCTTATTTGATGAAAAATTTAACAATTCTGTTGAAATTCTGATATGACGTATGTATGAAATCATCAAAAATATTTTTTAATTTTCTAAAGAATCTTAGGAAAATTATATTAATATGACTTCAAAAACGAATAAGAAGATTAATTTTCTACTGAAAATTAAGCTTTTTTAACGGAATATTCGCATTTTTAATCAAAAGGATGAATGTTGAACTAAAATTATGAATCTTCAACTGAAAAAAAGCCCAAAAAGGAAAGAAAAAACGCTGAAGATCGCAGGTCTTAGAGACGAAGAGAGAAATAGGCTCAAAAATAATTAAAGACAAAAAAAGAGGAAAGTTAAACAACTAGTCAAAGAGAGTAGAGAGAAAACCAGAATAGAAGAAAAGAAGAAAATACAAAACGGCTTTGAAGAAATTATGAAACTATTATTCAAACTGTCGAAGGAAAGTAAAACTACAGAGTTTGGCAACATGAGAAACAGCAAAGGTGGAATGCTATATGATATAGACGGGAGTCTAAAAGAATCTTTTAAAGAACTACTAGACTATTATGTGCGCGCGCTAACTTTTGTATTCATTTGTTTCATATACTCAATTTTCGAATAACTATTTGTTACAAGTTTTTTACTACATGAATTCTTCCTGGAATTAGATTCTGAAATAATGTATTCAGTGAATCCATGTAACTTAGAATCATTTCATTTACGATTACTATTATTAACAGTAAAGGGCAAGACATCATTTGAACATTTAAAGTGCACGATTTAACCAACATAATAAATCCGGAAACAAATATCAATTATAGTTAATATAATTATAAATTTAAAAATACCAATAATGTGTCTTTGAAAAATTTTTCTGTTATTATTAAATGGAGATATAAGAAAATTCACGGAATATATCATGAAGGAAGGCGGCGTGGTGGTGCTAAGACACTAATTCAAGGAGACATAAGAAGCCATAGAAACACGAGAGCTTGCATGAAAAAATGCATGGACGTGAAGGAAGCTAGAGAAGTATGCCAGGACAGAAAAGTGTGGCGACACATAGTTTGTAAACAGAGTGACAATATAGAGTGAATGACGCCTGAAACAAAGAGGATTTCTCAACGAATAAATAATAAAATGATGAATTTGCTTGATTTATTCATTTTATTTCATTTAATTCAATATTTATTTATAAAATGATAAATCTTTAAGAAAAGAAGAAATATTAACAATGTGGTTCAACTTTTAACCAAGTTAAACAAACAAGTAAAAAATTTCACCAAGCGAGACGACTTTTTTACAAAATAGTTTGATGTTGTAACCCAAAAATTTTAATTTACCAACAAAACAGTTTAGTTGAAACCAAATGGCTGAATTTTCAACCCAATAGATGAATTTTCTGCCAAGAAGATTAATTTTCTACCAAAACGGACCAATTTCTAATTAAATAGTTTGATTTTCAACAAAACGAAATAAATTTTCTACAAAATAGTTTATTTTTTAAATAAAAAATATGAATTTTTAACAAATTTATTTAAAACCAAATAGTCGCTTTTTTAACCCAATAGATGAATTTCCTGATAAGAAGAATAATTTTTCACAAAAAAAAATGCAACCAAATAATTAAATTTTCAACCAAAGGGATGAATTTTGAACTGAAATAAGGATTGAAAAAAAAATTTGAATTTTCAACAACAAAATATTTCCATTTTACAGCAAAAATAGTTTAAATGAACCGAAAAAGACAACAAATTTGCAACAAAATTGTTGAATCCTCAACCTAAACACACTAATTTTCAACCAATCCATTAAAAAACCATTTAAAAAAATATATTTTTAACCAAATAATGCCCATAACTATACTCAGTTTAAAGTGCTTTGAATTCCTAACATCCCAAGTCAAGATATCAAATTTTCACAAAAATAGGTGAAATTTTCAACCAAAAGTTGAATTTTCAACCATAAAGATGAAATTTCAACGAAGAAGATTAATTTTTCACCAATAAAGGCGGATTTTCGACAGAATACATGAATCTTTAACCAATAATGAATTCGATAAATTTTTCAGCGAATAATTAATTTTGACACATAAAAAAACGAATTCTAAACGAGATTGTTCAATTTTCAAACAGAGTGAAAAATTTCAAGCTAAAAAAATCAATGTTTAATAAAGTAGTTTAAGTTTCAACCAAGTACTTGAATTTTCATCCCAGCAGTTAAAATTTTTTTAATTCGACCTTTGTAGTTAAAAATGTTAATTTTCTCTCTATGGAAAAATCCATTTTTTGGTTGAAAATTAACTATTTGGTCAGAAATTAATCTTTTTTGCTTGAAAATGTAATTATTTTCTGCTTGGCAAGAAATTCATCTAGTTTCTTCGTTTTTCGTTGAGAATTCAACTATTTCTTTGAAATTCGTCTTTTTAGATAAGTTAAACTGTTCCTGATTTAAAATAAAAATATTTTTTTTATTAGAGTACGAATTATACAACACAGCTTTCGTCGAGAATTTACCTTTTCTGTTTTAAAATTCTACTAATTTTCTAAAGAATTGCAGGAAAATTATATTAATATGACCTTAAAAACAAATAAACAATAAATAGTCCTTTGTAATTTGTATTTTTTAGTCCAAATTATTTTTCTCTCCAAACCGCTTAGCGCGCGATTGATGGCTTTAGTCTTCGAATAAATTGAGTATTGAATTTGTTATTATTATACCATTAAGCCTTTTCCCTTCCGGGGTAGGCGTGACTTGTTCGGTTGGAAGGTAGTGAAATAGGTATATAGGTATGAGGGTGATCGGTATATGGGTATAGGGTGGATGGGTATGTAGGTGTTATGTATAGATGTTTTAGATTGATCTGGAGTTCTCGTGTTATTTATATAAATGACACGTTCACTCCGCAACACTGCTCCGACCCAGGTTGCTGATCAATCTCTCTAGCGATCACCCCAAATGAGGAGCCTCACAAAATTATTATGTATGGTTACCCACTTGGGCCCATTAGTATCCAAGGTCTGTGTTTCAGGCATCATTCACTCTATTGTCACTCTGTTTATAAACTATTTGTCGCCACATATTTCTGTCCTGGCATACTACTCTAGCTTCATTCACGTCCATGCTTTTTTTCATGCAGGCTATTGTATTTCTATGGCTTCTTATGTCTCTTCGTATTAGTGTCTCATTCACAGATTCTAACCATTCTTTCGGCGGGCTACCTCTGGGCATTTTGCCATTTACTTTACCTTTATACACTTGCTTGGTCAGTCGTTCATCTTTCATTCTTTCAAGATGTCCGAACCACCTAAGCTGATTTCTTTCCCATATGTCAACTAGTGTCTCCCCTGTACCACATTCTTTGAGGATTGTCTCATTTCGTACTTTGTCCATCAGTGTTTTCCCGCATATTATGCGCAGAGGTTTCATGCCGATCGCGTTGATTTTACTCCTGTCCTTTTCTTGACAGGTCCATGTCTCGCTACCGTATAGTACAGTCGGTACGAAAATAGAGTTATGTATGGCCATTTTAGGTTTTTTTGATATGTTTTTATTTGTGAGGATGGACCTTGCTCTACCGATAACCTGCTTACCCTTATTTATGCGCCTATCTAATTCCCCATATATTTTTCCGTCGTTAGTGAATAGACTACCTAGATATACGTACTTGTCAACTTGTTCTAATTTCTCATCATTTAGGACTATGTTGCATATTGTTTTCTCACTTTTTCCCTCAAACACCATGACTTTCGTTTTATTCACGTTAATTTTGAGGTCCATGTTCTTCATGCTTGTATTAAGTTTATTCAACATTCTTTGCAAGTCTTCAACTGATTTTGCCATAACAATCTTGTCATCCGCGAAAGCCAACCCACGTACCTTGACGGTTTCGAGATCTACACCTTTTTCGTCGAAGAGGGCAGTTCTAAGACACTTATCCATGAATATGATAAAAAGCCACGAGGACATAACGCATCCTTGTTTCACGCCTTGCATAATATCGAACCATTCACTCTTTTTCCCATTTACCCTTACACTCGCTTTACTACCTGTATATATTGTTTTTATTGCTTGTAGGAGCCCTCCATTCACTCCATACTCTTTAAGGACTTCCCAAAGTTTACTTCTATTTACCGTGTCGAATGCTGTTTCTGGATCGATAAATGCACAGAAGACTTTCTTTCCTACTCTCAAACTTTTTTCTGCGACCTGTCTTAGGCTAAATATCTGATCCGTACATGATCTTCTTGGCATAAATCCACTTTGGACTTCCCATATTTTCTCTTCTGTAATTTTCATTACCCTACGGATAAGTATTTTTGAGTATATTTTACTTACGGTACTTAGTAGGCTGATACCTCTGTAATGTTAAATTTCAAATAAACAATCAATAGTTATTTGAAATTCTCATTTTCATTGAAAATTATTTTTCTCTCCAAACTGCTTATCACGATTGATAATGCCACTGTTCAAATAAATTGTGTATTGAAATTGTTAAATTTTTAATGACAATAATGTTAATCCCCTCGAGAATGTTCATTAGCAATGCTAAAAATAACTTGTAGAAACTTTAACGAGGTAGTTAAAGTCTCATTCCGGGTAATTGATGTATTATGCAAGGCACGTTTTGAAAGTTCATTAAAAAGCCATAAGTTTCCTGGATTTTCTGGAAGAATCGTAAAATCGTGAAAATGGGGTGGTTTCCCTTATGTGTAATTTCCGGCCGGGTTCATTACACTCGACAGACACTTCGGGCCCAGGACGAGTGTGACTAAAAAATAAAAATAAGTGTCGTATGTGGGAAAAATCGGTAGTAGGGGTCATCTGTGTCAGAATAAATTCAAGCATAAGTAGAGGCAGCTGGGAGAAACGGAAATGGTATCTATTCCACCGTATCCTGTCACTTCGATGACGTTCACAGCCCTTCTTGCAACTATTGATGGCACATGTTTATTTTAAATATGTACACGATTTCGTCAGGCGCCAGTCTGGTGAATTCTGATGTCCAAAAGGGAAATAGAAAACACGAAGCCGGTGTTTTGATAAACATTGGTGTGAACCATTCTGGTATGATTTTTAGAGTAGACGAATTTTCAACCGAGAAAGAGGAACTTTCTTCTGAAAAATATGAATTTTCGAGAATACTGTTGTACTTTCAACCAAAGAGATGACTTTTTAACAAAATGAATGAATTTAAATAATAATTATTCAAATTTTCACGAAATGGTTGAATTTTTAACCAAAGAGCCTGATTTTCAACCAAATAGCCTATTTTTCAACCAGATAGTCTAACTTTGGACCAAAAGAGATGAATTTTTATCAAAATAAAGGAGATGAAAAAAAAATTTAATTGTTTACGAAATGGTTAAATTTTTGACCAAAGAGCCTGATTTTCAACCAAATAGCCTAATTCTCAACCAGATAGTCGAATTTACAAACGAAAAAAATTGTAATTCAACCCGGAGAATTGAATTTCAAACAAAAGACGTAAATTTTAACTAAAAAAGATGAATTTTCAACAGAATAAATAATATCTTTAAAAATCATTCTATTTTTTACAAAATGGTTGAATTTTTAACCAAATAGCGTAATTTTCAACCAGATAGTCGAAATTTCAACCAAAAAAGATTACTTTTTAACAAAATAAATGTATTTAAAAAATAATCAATCGATTCTTTACGAAATTTCTGGAATACATTTTTCAATCCAACAAGAGTTTTTCAGAAGGTAGTTGAATTTTCTCTCCGGAAAGTTGAATTTCAAACAAAAAATGTAAATTTCAACTAAAACAGATGACTTTTTAACAAAATAAATTAATTTCAGAAAAATAATTCAATTTTTCACGAACTGGTTGAATTTTCAACAACATAGCCTAATTTTCAACCAGATAGTCGAAATTTCAACCAAAAAATATGACTTTTTAACCAAATGAATTAATTTAAAAATAATAATTCTATTTTTCACAAAATTGTTAAATTTCTAACCAAATAGTCTAATTTTATAACAAATAGCCTAATTTTCAACTAGATAGTCAAATTTTCAAAGAAAAAAATGTAAATTTCAACCAAAACAGATGACTTTTCAACAAAATAAATGAATTTCAAAAAAATTATTTAATTTTTCACGAAATGGTTGCATTTTTAACCAAATAGCCTAATTTTCAACCAAATAGGCTAATCAGATGTTCGAGTTTTCGAACAAAAAAGATTAAATTTCAACTAAAAACAGTTGTTCTTTAAGTAAAATAATTTTCTCAATCCAACAAGAATTTTTCAGAAGGTTGAATTTTCTACCCAGAAAATTAAATTTTAAACAAAAAATTTAATTTCCTACCAATACAGACGAATTTCTAACCAAGAAAGAGGAACTTTCTTCTCAAGAGGACGATTTAAAAAAAAGTTAAATTTTCGACCAGAGAAGATCAAATTTTAATTTAAAAAAAAAAAAATTAATTTTAAAAAAAACATCAATTTTCAACAAAATGGTTCAATTTTTAACAATAGTCCAATTTTCAACCAGATAGTCGAATTTACAAACGAAAAAAATTAAATTTCAACCAAGAACAGTTGCAATTTAAATAAAATAATGTTTTCAATCCAACAAGAATTTTTCGAAAGGTATTTGAATTTTCTACCCGGAGAGTTGAATTTCAAACAAAAGACGTACATTTCAACTAAAAAAGATGACTTTCCAACAGAATAAATAAATTCTTTAAAAAATAATTCAATTTTGTACAAAATGGTTGAATTTCTAACCAAATAGACTAATTTTCAACCAGATAGTCGAAATTTCAACCAAAAAAGATGACTTTTTAACAAATAAATTATTTCAAAAAATAATAATGCAATTTTTTACGAAGTTGTAAAATTTTCAACCAAATAGCCTACTTTTCAACCAAATATTCTAATTTCCAACCAGATAGTCGAATTTTCAAACGAAAAAAAAAATAAATTTCAACCAAGAACAGTTGCAATTTAAATAAAATAATTTTTTCAACCCAACAAGAATTTTTCAAAAGGTAGTTGAATTTTCTACCCGGAGATTTGAATTAAAAAAAAAAGACGTGAATTTCAACTGAAAAAGATGATTTTTCAACAGAATAAATAAATTTTTTTTAACATAATACAATTATTTACAAAATGGTTGAATTTTCAACCAAATAGCGTAATTTTCAACCAGATAGTCGAAATTTCAACCAAAAAAGATGACTTCTTAACAAAATGAATTAATTTAAAAATAATAATTCTATTTTTCACGAAATTGTTCAATTTCTAACCAAATAGCCTAATTTTACACCTAATAGCCTCATTTTCAGCCATATTGTCGAAATTTCAACCAAAAAAGATGACTTTTAAACCAAATAAATTAATTAAAAAAAATAATACAATTTTTCACGAAATTGTAAAATTTGCTACCAAATAGCCTACTTTTCAACCAAATATTCTAATTTCCAACCAGATAATCGAATTTTCCAACGAAAAAAATTAAATTTCAACCAAGAACAGTTGCAATTTAAATAAAATAATTTTTTCAAACCAACAAGAATTTTTCTAAAGTTATTCTAATTTTCTACCTGAAGAGTTGAATTTCAAACAAAAGACGTGAATTTCAATTTAAAAAGATGGCTTTTCAGCAGAATAAATAAATTCTTTTAAAAAAATAATTCAATTTCTTACAAAATGGTTGAATTTCTAACCAAATAGACTAATTTTCAACCAGATAGTCGAAATTTCAACCAAAAAAGATGTCTTTTCAACAAAATAAATTAATTTAAGAATAATAATTCAATTAATCACAAAATTGTTAAATTTCTAATCAAATAGCCTAATTTTACACCAAATAGCCTATTTTCAACTAGATAGTCGAATTTTCAAAGAAAAAAATGTAAATTTCAACCAAAACAGATGACTTTTCAACAAAATTAATTAATTTCAGAAAAATGATCAAATTCTTTACGAAATGGTTGAATTTTCAACAAAATGGCCTAATTTTCAACCGAATAGCCTAACCAGATGGTCGAATTTTTAAACAAAAAAGATTAAATTTCAACTAAAAACAGTTGTACTTTAATTAACATAATTTCCTTAATCCAACAAGAGTTTTTCAGAGAATTGAATTTTCTACCCGGAAAATTGAATTTTAAACAAAAAAGTTAATTTTCAACCAATTAAGACGAATTTTCAACCAAGAAGGAGGACCTTTCTTCGCAAAAGGGCGAATTTTCAAAAAAATAGTCGAACTTTCGACCAGAGAAAATGAAATTTTAATTTAAAAAAAAAATGAAGAAAAAAAACATCAATTTTCAACGAAATGGTTCAATTTTTAACCAAATAGCCAAATTTTTAACCGAATATCCTAATTTCCAACCAGATGGTCGAATTTACAAAAAAAAAATAAAAAATTTAACCAAGAACAGTTGTAAATTAAATAAAATAATTTTTTCAGTTCAACAAGAATTTTTCAAAAGGTTGTTGAATTTTCTACCCAGAGATTTGAATTTCAAACAGAAGACATAAATTTTAACTAAAAAAGATGACTTTTCAACGGAATAAATAAATTTAATGAAAAAAAAAATTATTTACAAAATGGTTGAATTTTTAACCAAATAGCGTAATTTTCAACCAGATAGTCGTCATTACAACCAAAAAGATGTCTTTTTAACAAACTAAATTAATTTAAGATTAGTCATTCAATTTTTCACAAAATTGCTAAATATCTAACCAAATAGCCTAATTTTACACCAAATAGCCTAATTTTCAACCACATAGTCGAATATTCAAACGAAAAAATGTAAATTTCAACCAAAACAGATGACTTTTCCACAAAATGAATGAATTTCAAAAAAATAATTTAATTTTTTACGAAATGGTTGAATTTTTAACCAAATAGCCTAACCACATGGTCGAATTTTCAAACAAAAAAGATTAAATTTCATTTAAAAACAGTTGCACTTTAAGTGAAATAATTTTCTGAATCCAACAAGAATTTGTTAGAAGGTTGAATTTTCTACCCGAAAAATTAAATTTCAAACAAAAAATTTAATTTTCAACCAATACAGACGAATTTCTAACCAAGAAAGAGGAACTTTCTTCTCAAGAGGACGATTTAAAAAAAATTTGAATTTTCGACCAGAGAAGATCAAATTTTAATTAAAAAAAAAAAAATAATTAAAAAAAAACATCAATTTTCAACAAAATGGTTCAATTTTTAACCAAATAGCCTAATTTTCAACCAGATAGTCGAATTTACAAACGAAAAAAATTAAATTTCAACCAAGAACAGTTGCAATTTAAAAAAAATAATGTTTTCAATCCAACACAAATTTTTCAAAAGGTAGTTGAATTTTCTACCCGGAGAGTTGAATTTCAAACAGAAGACGTACATTTCAACTGAAAAAGATGACTTTTCAACATAATAAATAAATTCTTTAAAAAATAATTCAATTTCTTACAGAATGGTTGAATTTTTAGTCAAATAGTCTAATTTTCAGCCAGATAGTTGAAATTTTAACAAAAAAGATGACTTTTTAACAAAATAAATTAATTCAAAAAATAATAATGCAATTTTTCACGAAATTGTTAAATTTTTAACCAAATTGCCTAATTTTTAACCAAATATCCTAATTTCCAACCAGATAGTCGAATTTTCAAACGAAAAAAAAAATATATATAAATTTCAACCAAGAACAGTTGCAATTTAAATAAAATAATTTTTTCAACCCAACAAGAACTTTTCAAAAGTTAGTTGAATTTCCTACCCGAAGAATTGAATTTCAGACAAAAGACATGAATTTCAACTTCAAAAGATGATTTTTCAACAGAATAAATAAATTATTTGAAAAATAATTCAATTTTTCACAAAATGGTTGAAGTTTCAACCAAATAGCCTAATTTTCAACCAGATAGTCGAAATTTCAACCAAAAAAGATGACTTTTTAACAAAATAAGTGAATTTAAAAATAATAATTCAATTTTTCACAAAATTGTTAAATTTCGAACCAAATAGCCTAATTTTAAACCAGATAGTCGAATTTTCAATCGAAAAAAATTGAATTTCAAACAAGAACAGTTGCACTTCAAGTAAAATAATTTTTTCAATTCAACAAGAATTTTCTAGAAAGTAGTTGAATTTTCTACCCGGAAAGTTGAATTTAAACGAAAAAGAGGTGAATTTCAACTAAAAAAGATGACTTGTCGACAGAATAACTGAATTCAAAACAAATAATTCAATTTTTTGCGAAATGGTTGAATTTTTAACCAAAGAGCCTAATTTTAAACTAAATCGTCTAATTTTCAACCAGATAGACGAACTTTCGATAAAGATATGACTTTTTAACAAAATAAATGAATTTGAAAATAATAATTTAATTTTTTACGAAAACGTTGAACTATCAACCAAATATCCTAATTTTCAACCAGATAGTCGAATTTCCAAACAAAAAAGATTACATTCCAACCGAAAAAGATGACTTTTTAACAAAATAAATGATTTTAAGAAATAATAATCCAATTGTTTACGAAATGGTTGAATTTTTAACCAAATAACCTAATTTTCAAGCAGATAGTTGAACTTTCAACCAAAAAGATGACTTTTCAACAAATAAATGAATTTCAAACAAAAAATTCAACTTTTCACGCAATAGTTGGATTTTTAACCATATAGTCTAATTTTCAACCAGATAGTCGAAACTTTTTCCAAAAAGGCGTCTTTTTAACAGAATGAATAAATTTAAAGAATAATCATTCAATTTTGTATGAAATGGTTACATTTTTAACCAAATAATCTAATTTTTAACCAAATTACAATGTTCTATAAATTTAAGTTGTCGCTACACCCCCCTCATATGTTTTTCTTAATTTCAGAAAACACCACTGAAGTGGGTATATATGAAAATGTAAAAAAATTAAAAATAATTTTTTAGAAAACAAGATTTTATTTTTATTTTCCGCTTCGATTCTTTTTTGACTTCCCAATTTTTCCTGGTGTATTTTTGTCAGTATAAAAAGCCTTCAGATGTTAAAAGTATCTTTTAGAGTCAGCTGGAAAAAGTAATTTAAAAAAGATAAAACTCAATTTTTTCTCTTGGTTTTTCTAAAATTTACTGTGCTTACACTTATGATTTCCCAAACCTATAAAATTTATTTCTCATTCATGTTTACTTGTAGAAAAGCCTCAAACACCTGAAAAAATGATTTCGTCATTCCTGGAGAATGCAGATAGAGTAGATTTTGAAATGGTTTTTTGATGGGTCTATTAAACGAAAGTTATTGCCTACGGAATGTCAATTAAATAGCTGTAAAAATTCTGAGAGACGTTTCAGACCTTTAGAAAACCAAACAAAAAATTGATACAAACGAAAATATCAATACTATGGAAATAAGAATCTTTCAAGACACATATTGCTATCGCGCAAAATGAAGGCTTTTATCAATCCACGCCAATTAAATTCTAACTTTTTCAGGGTCCTCATACACTAATTTTCCACATATTTTCAATTTCGATTTCGATAATTTTTATTTTTTTACCCACCCTGATATTCAGGATTGAATGTGAAATTTAAAAATTCAATTTCTCAAGTATAAAGGAAGCATTGTATTTCTCCGACGTACATGAATTTCAGAGGCGAATCATCAATCCACGCCAAACTGATTGAAACTTTGTCAGATTTCTCATACACTTCATTTCCCGCATAGTTTCAATTTTAATTTCCATCATTTGATTTTTTTCAACTACTCTAATGTTTCAGATTGAATTTTGAAATTTGAAAATTCAATTTGACGAATATAAAGAAAGCATTGTAATTTTCTTATAGGAATAAATTTCAGAGGCGAATTATCAATGCACGTAAAAACTGACTAAAATTTTGTCAGAGTCCTCATAACTACTTTTTCAAGTAGTTTCAATTGCAATTTCGATCGTTTTGATTTTTCGACCCACTCTTATGTTTAGGAATAAATTTTTAAATTTAAAAACTCGATTGCACAAATATAAAGGAAGCATAATAGTTGTCTTGTGTGAATAAATTTCAGAGGCGAATCATCATTCCACGCCAAACTGATTAAACTTTTTCAGGGTCCTATACACTACTGTTCGCATAGTTTCAATTTTGATTTCCATAAATTTGCTTTTTTGACACACCCTAGTGTTTAAGATCAAAATTTTTAAATTTGAGAATACAATTACGCAAAAAATATATAAAGGAAGCATGGTAATTCTCTTACGTGAATGAATATCAGATGCGTACCGTTAATCCAAGCCAAACTAATTGAACTTCGTCAGGGTCCTCATACACTACTTTTCCGTATAGTTTCACTTTGATGTCCATAATTTAATTTTTTGAACCACCCTGATATTCAAGACTGAATTTTCAAATTTGTAATTTTAATTTCGCAAATATAAAGAAAGCATTGTAATTCTCCTACGTGAATACATTTCAGAGGCGATTCATCAATCCACCCCAAACTGATTAAAACTTTGTCAGAATCTTCATGCACTACTTTTCCACGTAGATTCAATTTCCATCTCGATAATTTTAATTTTTTGACCCACCCTGATGTTTAAGATTGAATTTTGAAATTTGAAAATTCAATTTCACAAATATATGAAGAACCACTGTAACTTCCTTACGTGAATTAATTTCAGATGCGTATCATATTATTCCACGCCAAACTAATGAAAGTTTGTCAGGGTCCTCATGCACTACTTTTCAGCATAGCTTCAATTTTGATTTCCATTATTTTGACTTTTTGACCTACTCTAATATTTAAAATTGAAAATACAATTTCGCAAATATTTTAATTTTGAATCTTTTTCATGCTCATTTTGCATACAATTATTCATGAGAAAATAGTTTTCCATACTATCATAAATTTAAAAAAATAAAGGAAGCATTGGAATTCTCCGACGTAAATGAGTCTCAGAGGCGATTCATCAATCCACGCCAATCTAATTACACTTTGTCAGTGTCCGCATACACTACTTTTCGGCATATTTTCAATTTCGATTTCCATTATTTTGATTTTTGGACCTCCACTAATATTCAAAATTGAATTTAAAATTTGAAAATACAATTTCTCAAATGTTTTAATTTTTAATATTTTTCATGCTTATTTTACATACAAATATTCATGAAAGAATAGTTTTCTATTCGATCATGAATTCAAAAAAATAAAGGAAGCATTGTAATTCTCCGAGGTGAATGAATTTCAGAGGCGATTTCAATGTAATTAAACTTTGTCAGGGACCTCATACACTACCTTTCCTCATAATTTCAATTTTGATTTCCATTATTTTAATTTTTTGACCTACTCTTATATTAAAAATTGAATGTTGAAAATTGAAAATACAATTTCGCAAATATTTCAATTTTGAATCTTTTTCATGCTCATTTTGCATACAATTATTCATGAGAAAATAGTTTTCCATACTATCATAAATTTTGAAAAATAAAGGAAGCACTGTAATTCTCCTACGTGAATGAATCTCAGAGGCGATTCATCAATCCACGCCCATCTGATTGAACTTTGTCAGGGTCCTCATACACTACTTTTCCGCATAATTTCAATTTCGATTTCCATCACTTAAACTTTTTGACCCACCCTAATGTTTAAGATTGAATTTTGAAATTTGAAAATACAATTTCGCAAAATATTTTTATTTTGAATCTTTTTCATGCTCATTTCGCATACAATTATTCATGAAAAAAAAATTTTCTAATCGATCTTAAATTCAAAGAAATAAAGGAAGCATTGTAATTCTCCGACGTGAATGAACCTCAGATGCGATTCATCAACCCACGCCAATCCAATTAAACTTTGTCAGGGTCCTCATACACTACTTTTCCGCATAGTTTTAATTTTGATTTCCATTATTTTTTTTTTGACCTACTCTAATATTTAAAATTGAATTTTGAAATTTGAAAATACAATTTCGCAAATATTCCAATTTTGAATCTTTTTCGTGCTCATTTCGCATACAATTATTCAGGAAAAAATAGTTTTTTATTGGATCTTAAATTCAAAATAATGAAGGAAGCATTGTAACTCCGACGTTAATGAATTTCAGAGGCGATTCATCAATCCACGCCAATCTAATTAAACTTTCTCAGGGTCCTCATACACTACTGTTCCGCATAGTTTCAATTTTGATTTTCATTTTTTTTTTGACCTACTCTAATATTTAGGATTGAACTGTGAAATTTGAAAATACAATTTCGAAAATGTTTTAATTTCGAATGTTTTTCATGCTTATTTTACATACAATTATTCATGAAAAAATAGTTTTCTATTCCATCATGAATTAAAAAAAATGAAGGAATCATTGTAATTCTCCGACGTGAATGAACCACAGAGGCGATTCATTAATCCACGTCAATCCAATTAAACTTTGTCAGGGTCCTCATAAATTACTTTTCCGCATAGTTTCAATTTCGATTTCCATAATTTTTATCTTTAACCCACCCTAGATTTTAAGATTGAATTTTGAAATTTAAAAATACAATTACGCAAAAAATATATAAAGGAAACATTGTGATTCTCTTACGTCAATGAATTTCAGATGCGTACGATTAATCCACGCCAATCTGATTAAACTTTGTCAGGGTCCTCATACACTACTTTTTTGTATAGTTTCAATTTTAATTTCCATTATTTTGATTTTTCGACCTACTCTAATATTTAAAATTGAATTTTGAAATTTGAAAATACAATTTCGCAAACATTTTAATTTCGAATGTTTTTCATGCTCATTTTGCATACAATTATTCACAATAAAATAGTTTTCTATTCGATCTTAAATTTAAAAAAAAAAAGGAAGCTTTGTAATTCTCCGACGTGAATGAATCTCAGAGACGATTCACCAATCCATGCCAATCCAATTAAACTTTGTCAGGGTCCTCATACACAACTTTTCCTCATAGTTTCAATTTTGATTTCCATTATTTTGATTTTTTGACCTACTCTTATATTCAAAATTGAATGTTGAAAATACAATTTCGCAAATATTTTAATTTTGAATCTTGTTCATGCTCGTTTTGCATACAATTATTCATGAGAAAATAGTTTTCCATGCTATCATAAATTTAAAAAAATAAAGGAAGCATTGTAATTCTCCTACGTGAATGAATCTCAGAGGCGATTCAACAATCCACGCCCATCTGATTAAACTTTGTCAGGGTCGTCATACACTACTTTTCCGCATAATTTCAATTTCGATTTCCATCACTTAAACTTTTTGACCCACCCTAATGTTTAATATTGATTTTTGAAATTTGAAAATACAATTTCGCAAATATTTTAATTTTATAATCTTTTTCATGCTCATTTTG
>CAKNXH010002147.1:30115-61808 GCA_932178445.1 Andricus quercusramuli | reverse complement strand
TTTTTTTTTACAGTGTATGCCTCGCCCGGTCTGGCATGCTTTTTGTTTGTTTCTTTTATAATAGCTGAAATTTGATGAAATGATATGCCAGGGTCCCTTGCTTTGTTCTTCGTACAACCCACAATGAAGAAAAGTTCCATTTTCTTGAAATAAAGAATTAATTAATCCCCGAAAAGTATATTACAAGGGATTCAATGTATAAAGCACGAGTGTTCTCCCTGGCGTGTTCGGCCATTTTGGAATTGTATGGCTTAATGGGAGAGTGGGGAGTTGTGGGCCACGCTTTGTTTTCAAGACATAACATCTCTGAACATCGATAAATTGTCAATGTATGAACTGGTATTTGTAGTAAACTTGTCAATACATCAACCGGAGACCACAATTAATAAAATTCGACAATGCGCGAGAAATATTTAGGATGACGTAAATCTTATATAAAAATCGATATTTGTGATTTTGGTGGGGAGTTGTGGGCCATGACAAAAAATAAAAGAAAATGGCATATTCCAGCAGCTTATTTTTATTAAAGTTGCAGTAAATAAAAATTAATGATTTTAAAAAGATTTTAAAAAAATTATTCTGATTCACAATGTATGCAAGTTTAATATCCGGTCCTCATGTTGACACATTTCAAGTGCACAGCACGATCGCACATGTTGCAGTTCACTGCGTTTTGTTCCGATTTAAAATTTTTGGCATTGTGCCCTTGCAGATAATACAAAAGTCTTTTCAGAACAAGAGAAAAGAAGTTTCACTTAAAAAATTTAAATACGCATTAAGAACGTTTGGTCCACGACTCCCCACTAATGGTGGACCACAACTCCCCACAGCCGACATTTACGAAATGACCGAATTGCCATACACACAATGAATGTTTTACCGAAATTGTTTCATTGAATTTAAAGCCAATCGCTCAAGGAATATTTTCCAATAACGTGCCTTTGAAATCTGCTGTAGAACGGGACTCCGAATATCAACTACTTGAGTTGTGCAAAAACTTTTATTTTGATTTCTTTATTCAACAATGTCAAAATACTAACTACGCGTGTTGAGACTATGAGTCGAGTTCACAAAGTTAGCTCACACAAAGAGAGTCTTTTGACAGTTATTAAAGCAGTCTTACCATTCAGAACATGGCGGAGATTAAGGTGGCCCACGACTCAACACGGCCCACAACCCCCCATCGTCCCCTACGTAAAAATCGTGTCACCTAACGATGTGACAGTGACATAGTGCCTTTATCAAGTAGGCTTTAGTAGTTTGATTTAGCGGGTATGTTATCGTAAAACTTTTATTTACTTCTTTTCAAATTCATATTGTGGATATTTTTTGGTTTTAAAGCAAAAACCCCCGTTTCTAAATAGTTATCGCAATATCAAAAATGCTGTAGTGACTACTCAACCTCTAATTCAGAATAATGGATACCCAACTGAAAACGATAGGAATCATTAGAACGTAGGATGGCGCCAATATTTTGAAACACAGACTAAATAAATTGTAGGTAACTCATTAAATTCTTTTAATTTTTAGTAGAGAAAATTATCCAATATTTTTAAATGTCTTTCAGTATAACAATTTCGAATCTATAAATAAGTTTGATTCGAAATTCTCGAAAATGTCTAGTTTTGTTTATTTAAAATACTCAATTTTGAATATTTCAAATAATTTGGTTTGCAATGCCTCATCTGAAAACCTTTGAATTTTAAAGGTTTCAAATTTTTAATTGTATAATATCAGATTGTTCAGAAGGCTTTATGTAGTTAAAAGGTTAAATAAATCAACAATAATGGACAGAAATGGACTTGGTTAAAAATTAATTTGTTGGTAGGAACTTCAACGATTCTGTTAAAAAATATTTTTTTTCTTAAATTGAACTATTTGTTGAAAAATGTGTTTTTTTTTTTGTGAAGAATTTATTTTTTAGCTGAAAAGTAACCTATTACAGTTTAAAATTTCTCATTTTCGTTGAAAATTCATCTCTTTCGTGGAAAATTTATTCTTTTTATTTGAAAATTCGGCTATTTGGTTCAAAGTTTTTTTAGTCGAAAATTCAACAATTTCGTTGAAAATTCATGTATTTTTTCGAACTTTTCAGTAGAAAATGAATTTTTTTGGTTGACATTTAGAATTATGTTATTGCCATTTCATCAACATCATGAGAACTGAACCGCAAATTCAGACACTCAAAGTGAAGTAAATACTTTTTAATTTTAAACTTTTGAAATTAAAATTAAAAAAATATTAATTCAAACTCTCAATAATTTACGCGTATAAAATGGAAGCTTCTAACACTTTTTAATTGAAATTTTTTTAAATAAAAGCCGTTGAACTGAAAAATTTCAATTTTTGAATTCTATACATTGTTCAGTTAAAAAATTAGAAAAATAGATATCCGCCCTATCATTTTCAATGCTATGAATTGTAGAATAAATCAACAAATTTCTAAAGTTTTGAATTTATATCAATTCAAGCAATTTTGAGGTAGAAACATTAATTTATACGTTAAAATTTGTATAATCAACGTGCAAATTTTACATACATTACGGAAATTAACGTATAAATTCACATGGAAATTAACTTGAAATTCGGGTGGTTGTACGTTGATACAATTAACGTGCAATTTTTACATTTATTATGGAAATTCACGTAGGAATCCATATAGAAATTCGAGTGAAAATTAACCCAGAAATAATAGCGTAGAAATACACGTGGAACATATATTATGGAAATTCACGCGCAAATTAACGTTTAATTTTACGTAGAAATTAACGTGAAATTCGGATGGTTGTACGTTGATACAATAAACGTGCATATTTTACATATATGATGGAAATCAACGTGAGAACTCATGTCGAAATTCACTTAGAAGTTAGCCTAGAAATTCAAGTGAAAATTTACCCAGAAATTTACTTAAAAATTCACTTGAAACTCGGGCCTTCAAGCTATACGCGTATTTTCACGTGAATATTTTCAGCTGAAATAGGGCTTTTCTCGCATCCACTCTTAAATATAAGGAGAATAAGGAGCCAAGTTTGAAAAAGGGCTAACTTGTAATTAAGGTGAACCCTGTTAGAGACATGAACTCGTCTTTTTCTGCATTTCTGTAATTTGCTAATACCACTTTGTTTCTCAGCCGCCCCTGCGAACCGCATGCCAGGTTTCACGTGGGAACGAAGAAAGATTTTCAGATACCGCCCCTCAATTTCTCATCTCTCCTTTCGTCGAAAAAATCTTGTCCCGTGGTTTTGTGGCCGCGACGATTTGGCGGTGCACTTTTTAATCGAATACAAACGAGACTCGTTAAGAGAGTTCGCGGGCGCGATTTTAAATTTATATTCAATGCACAAAAGCCGAGAGAGCCGAAACGAAAAAGAAATCCGTGAAATTATTGATAAGTGTCAAGACATTTAACAATATTAATCGACAAAATTACTCTGGGTTTATAAAATACTTGCTATCCGCACGGAAATGACAGACCATCCATTTTTGTCGTTAACTTTCTTAATTTTTATTCATAAGAAAAAACATTGTTTATTCCAGATTTAGCTATTAACATGTTACAACTAAGTTATTGAAAAGTTACTTAATTTTAACTTTTGAAGTAGCTTCGTTACTATTTCAAAAAGTAACTTGTAACGTAACACAGTGGGGTTAAATCGGAAAACGAGGTCATAATAAAATTTAGAACGCAATCTTAGGTTTTTTTTTAAAGAAATAGACTTAAAAACTACTATAGAGACGAAAACAGGACAGTAAAAATACAAGTTGAAGAAAGTAAAAATAAAATCGAAGCCGAAGAAGAAAAGAAAATACAAATCGATTTTGAAGAAAGCTGTTTTTGAAAAACTGTTTTTGAAATTGGCATTGATCACTGGGCAAGGAAGTAGTAGTACAGAGTTAGGCAAAATGAGAAATAGCGAGGTTGTAATGGTATATGATACGGACGGGATACTAGACGCTTTGAGGGACTCTTCCAAGGAATTATTGAGAGGGGAAGTTATTCCGTGAATTCCATGAATTCCATTATTCCCGTGAATTCCGTGAATTTCAGTAATTCCACGAATTCCGTGAATTCCATGAATTTTATTGCAAATGTTGCAAAAACATTTTTTACAGTGCAGAGGTAGTTAAAAAAAGTAGTCGCCTTACATTCAACACTTCTGAATCAACAAATTGAACATTTCTGAAGATAATTTATAAAATTTAATGAACTTTATGAAACAAAATATATACTTCATCCAAAGCATTGAATATTTGAAGTAAACAAGACCTTCATTGAATTTAAACAAGAAATTTATTTGATATGAATAAGAAAGTCGAACATTACAGGCTTTAGCGATGAGGAGGGAAATTCACTTGAAAATTACTATAGTGACAAAACAGAAAAGTAAAAATACTAGTTAAAGGAAGTAAAAATTATATCAAAGTGGAAGAAGAGAAGAAAATACAACTCAGTTTTGAAGAAAGCAAGAAACTGTTTTGGAAATTGGCACTGATCACTAGGAAAGTGAGTAGCAATACAGAGTTAGGCAGAATGAGAAATAGCAAGTTTGAAATGGAATATGATACAGACGGGATCCTAGACGCTTTTGGGGACTCTTCCAAGGAATTATTGAGAGGGGAAGTTATTCTGTAAATTTCATGAATTTTATTGCAAATGTTGCAAAAACATTTTTTACAGTGCAGATTTAGTTAAAAAAAGTAGTCGCCTTACATTCAACACTACTTAATCAACAAATTGAACATTTTAAAAAATAATTGAAGAAATTTAATGAAGTTTATGAAACAAAATATATACTTCATTCAAAGCAATAAATATTTGAAGTAAACAAGACCTTTATTGAATTTAAACAAGAAATTTATTTGATATGAATAAGGAAGTCGAACATTACAGGCTTTAGCGATGAGGAGAGAAATACACTTGAAAATTACTATAGAGACAAAACAGAAAAGTAAAAATACTAGTTAAAGGAAGTAAAAATTATATCAAAGTGGAAGAAGAGGAGAAAATACAATTCAATTTTGAAGAAAGCAAGAAACTGTTTTGGAAATTGGCACTGATCACTAGGAAAGTACGTAGCAGTACAGAGTTAGGCAGAATGAGAAATAGATGACAAGGTTATCATGGCGAAGGCTTGTAGAGAATATTGAGCAAACTGAATAATAACATGAAGAACTTTTGAGTAATTATTGAACTATTTTGGTAAAAAATTAACTATTTGGTTTTAAAAAATCGTATTTTGGTTGAAAATTAATTTTTCTAACTGAAAATTGAACTATTACATTTTTATTGTAAATTGGTCCTTTTTAGTCGAAAATTCAACTACTTGGTAGAAAATATTTGTATTTTTGTTAAAATTGGTCCATTTTCTTAGAAATTCATCTTTTGGTTCAAGATGCACCGTTTCAGTTGAAAATGTAACTATTTTTTTTGAAAATTTAATATATTTCGACTTCTAATCTTAAGCGTTTCATATTGAATGAAATGTGGTACCTACATGGAATGGAAAATTCATCTCTTTAGATGAAAATTTAACTATTTTGTTGAAAAATCTTTTTTTTTTATGAAAGAATAATTTTTTAAATTTAAAGTATAACTATTCGATTTTTTGTTGAAAATTCATATTTTTCGATGGAAATTCAATTATTTTATTAAAAATTGATCTACGCTTTAAATAATTTAATGTAAATTCGTCCTTCTTGGTAAAAAATTATTATTATTCGTTAAATTCAGCTGTTTTGAATTGAAATTTGAACCTTTTTTATTCGAAATATTAACTGAGTTTGATTTGAAATGGAAATCATATGTGCTTGAAATATCAAGTATTACATTTTTTTGCTGATATTCGATTTTTTTAAGACAATTTTACTACCTGGTTAAAAGTTGATTTACTTAGTTAAAAATTAATTTTTTGGTTAATGAAGATTTATCACTTCAATTGAATATTCTTTTTTTTTTCATTCAAATATTTTGTTGAAAATTCATCTTTTTTGGTATAAAGTTAATTTTGTTAATTGAAAAATAACCTATTTCATTTTTGGTTGCGAATCGATCTTTTTTAGTTGCAAATTCAACTATTTGGTTCTCAATTCATGTATTTTATTGAGAATTAATCTTCTGCTGTAAAAGTTAATCTTCTTGGGTGAAAATCATTTTTTTTTTTTAGAAATTGCAACTACTGGATTGAAAGTTCAACTGCTTCGTTACAAATTTATTCTTTTCGTTAGTGACTCATCATTTCAGTTGAAAATTTATTTGTTTGACTGTAGATCTAACTATTTTGTTAAAAATTCATTTTTTGGTAGAAATTAATCTTTTTTTTGTTGAAAACTTCATTTTTCTAGTTGAAAATTCTTGTACCTTGTTGAAAATTTGTCCTTTTTGTTAGAATATTAATGTTCTTGGTAAAAAAATACATCTTTCTTATTAAAATTTTTATTTCCTCATTTAGAAATGGAACTATGTTGTTCAAAATTATTCTTTTTTGTGAATAATCGAAAGATTAGATAATTTAAAATTACGGGTTTCAACATTGAGTCAACTGGAATGATTTGATAAGTCACTTTTGACTGATTCGTCAGTCGTCGAATCCGCCTTGAAATATAAACTTATCGATTAGAAAATGAAACATTATAAATTGAAACGAAAAAAAAAATGGCAATACCATTTTTCATTGTTCCCCAGAGCATCGTTTCAATTCCATATTTTTTCTGTGGCACATTGATTATTGATGATAAGCCTTATGACATAATTAAATATTCCCTTGGAGAAATTGAATCATTAAAAAACGACGGGGAGTATCGAACCATCGAAAAAATGTTTACATTAACATTATGAGTGAATTAATCAACTTATAAGTTTATTTCCAAAAGCAGCTTATTTAGAGGTTCCAGTCTTTGATTCTCTGTCGGAAAGGAATTCTCGAAATACCACTGCTTGTAAAACAGTGTGAGGCTATCATTTGGGAAGATTGATTATCAGACGTAGAACTTTCCAAGGGGGTGCCCATCAGTCATTCTTCTACGTTCTACGAGACAGAAAAAGATCTCATCGGAATCTTAAATGTAATTGGTTCCTTTAGCTCTAACTTCTTTCAAAGTTCCAGTTTTCTCTCAAATTTAGATATGCTTATTGATATAGTGCATTTTTAAAATTTAACAAATTTTAGATAAGATTAAAATCAAATTCAAAATCCTATTTGGCGTCCAATACTCCCGTTAATGTATAGAATTCCTGAAAATAAAAACGAGAATTATTTACTTTTTTGAACTGAAAATTTAACGATTACATTTTTGGTTGAGAATTTATCTTTCTTGGATGAAAACTAATCTTTGTCAGTTAAACATTCAACTATTTGGTTGAAAATTCATCTTTCTTGATTGAAAATTAACTTTCTTGTTAAAAATTGTTTTTAGCTTGAAAATTTGAATCTTTTGTTGGAAATTTGTCTTTTTAGGTATAAAATAATTCTCCTTTTTTATAATTCTTCATTTGGGTGATGGTTCATTCAATGTTTTTAATTCAAACTATTTAATTTAAAATTCGTCTTTTTCCGTTAAATTTACCTGGTTGAAAATTCTTTTCTTTTAAAAATGAATTTTATTACCCGGAAATATTACTATTGCATTTTTGCTTGAAAACTAATTTTTTTTATTTACAAATCAATCTCTTTTGTTGAAAATTCGTCTTTTTCGGTGAAAAATTAATCTTTTTTGTTGAAAATTCTTCATTTGGTTGATGATTCAACTATTTCACTAAAAATGAGTCTTTTTTCGTTGAATTCGATTGGTTGAAAATTTATTTATTTTTAATAAATTTTTTAACTGGAAATATATCTATTGTATTTTTGGTTGGGAAATTACTTTTTTCGAATTGAAAATTCAACTATTTGGTTGAAAATTCATATTTCTTGATTGAAAATCAACTTTTTTGTTAAAAATTGTTATTAGCTGGCAAATTTAAATCTTTTGTTGGAAATTTGTCTTTTTAGGTATAAAATTAATCTTCTTTTTTGATAATTCTTCATTTGGCTGATGATTTATTCAAAGTTTTCAATTCAAACTATTTAATTTAAAATTCGTCTTTTTCCGTTAAATTTGCCTAGTTGAAAATTCTTTTCTTTTAAAAATTAATTTTATTGACCGGAAATATTTCTATTGCATTTTTGCTTGGAAACTTATTTTTTTTAATTTAAAAATCCAACTCTTTTGTTGAAAATTCGTCTTTTTGGGTGAAAAATCAATCTTGTTTGTTGATAATTCTTTATTTGGTTGATGATTCAACTATTTCACTAAAAATGCGTCTTTTGTTGTTGAATTCATTTTTTTAAATAATTTTTTAAACTAGAAATATAACTATTGTATTTTTGGTTGGGAAATTACTTTTTTTTAAGAAAATCAAACTATTTGGTGGAAGATTCATGTATTTTGTTGAAAATTCGTCGCTTTTTGGTAAATGCAACTTCTTGAAAATTAGTTCTTCAGTTTTTTAAAAATATTATATTAATTCTTCAAACTGAAAATTTAACAATTCTATTCAATTGCAATTTTTTTCTTGTTGAAAACTTATCTTCTTAAGTTGAAAAATCAATTGTTTGGTTGCAAATTCATCTTTCTTGATTGAAAATCAACTTTCTTGTTGAAAATTTAATAATCCGGGTTTAAAATTGAACTTTTTTCTAAAACATTCGACTTTTTAACTTCTTTGTCGATAATTTTTTATTTGGTTGATAGTTCAACTGTTTCTTTGAAAATTCGTCTTTTTTGTTGAATTTTACTGGTTAAAAATTCATTTTTTTGTTGGAAAATTTTTTTCCAGCTGGAAATATAACTATTCTATTTTTGGTTAAAAACTTAAATTTTTCAAATTGAAAATCAAACTATTATTTATGATAACCACGAATTGGATAATTCAAGAATCCACGGAATTGGTTATGTTGAAAATTCGTCGTTTTTTGTGGAATTCAACTTCTTGAAAATTAGTTTTTTTTAATGAAAATCGATTTCAAACTAAAAATTTGACGATTCCATTTTTGGTTCAAAATTTATGTTTTTAGCTGAAAATTCAACTATTTAGTTGCAAATTCCTCTTTCATTATTGAAAATTAACTTTCTGTTGAAAATTCATCTATTGGATTTTAAAAGCAAACTTTTTTCTTAAACACTTGAATTTTCAACGTGCAAACTTATTTCTTTTGTTGAAAATATATTTTTTTAACTGGAAATATAACGATTCAATTGTATTTTTAATTAAAAACTTACTTTTTAGAAATTGAAAATTAAACTATTTATTTGAATATTCATGTATTTTGTTGAAACTTCTTTGTTTTTGGATGAATTCAAATTTTTGAAAATTAGTCTTTTTTTTTGTTGAAAATTATTTCTTCAAACTGAAAATTTAACGATTCAATTCTTCGTTCTTTGTTGAAAATTTATCTATTCAGGCCTAAAAGTCCAATTTTTTCTAAAACATTTGATTTTTTAAGTCGCAAATCAAACTATTTTGTTGTAATTTTTGTTTTAATTTGCAAGCTAAAAAGTCGAAAAAAGTTGACTTTCGAACCCGGATAGATGAATTTTCAACAAGAAAGTTAATTTTCTATCAAGAAAACTGAATTTTTAACCAATTAGTTGAATTTTCAACTGAAAAAGGCCAGTCTTCAATAAAAAAAGATACATTTGTAACGAAAAACTGAATTGTTAAATTTTCAGTTTGAAGAAATAATTCAGAAATAACCGTAACTTTCTACCATAAAGCGAAGGGAATATTATCAACAATAATAATAAATTGTTTGAACCATTATTTTTGTTAACTTGAAATAACTATTAGTTAACTTTAAATGAAAATTGGACAAAAAGTTAACTGCCATTAGTTACTACTTTACTAAGTAAAAATTTGGTAAAAATTTATACATTCCAGAAGAAACCGCAACTGTATTGCAGTAATAAAGAAGAAGATATTGAAAAACAATAATAATTCATTTAAATAATAATAATTGCTGAATTGAATTAATTATTAACTCACATGAAGTGAAAAGTAGACGAAAATATCAGAAAAAACGCAACTTTGTAGCATTATTCAAATTATTATTATTAACAATAATAATAAATTGTTCGAAAAAATTATGTCAACATCTAATTATCAGTATGAAGTAGTATTTCATCTACTAGAGTCAATTTGCATTTTAAAAAACGCAAAAAATTCATAATTAGCGCCAAAAACTCACAAAAACCAATTTTTCATTTATGGGGTTTTTTTGGGACCCTATAAAATAGATTTATGGGAGTAATATTCAGAAAGTAATATTTTATTTGTATTCTATAGCTGATTGTGAACAGAAATGTCGAGTGCCAATTCGATTCAGCTAATATTGACGATTCTGAATCAAATATACAGAAAACGACTTTTTTTCTTATGGGAAATTTGTGTTAAACTTCATAGGGCTTGAGCTACATCTGGATATTATTTTTTAAAAATTGATTTTTTCCTGGATTCGAAGCTTTTCGGGCGATGTACCCGAAAATTTGAAAAAATGGACCACCCTGATGAACATATATTTTATTTTTAAATTAAGATTGAAAAGAATTCAATTTTATCATGAATAATTTTGGGCAAATAAGCAGGAAAAAGATTCATAATCAAAAATAAAAATTCCAAAGTGTGTGTGTGTGTGTGTGTGTGTGTGTGTGTGTGTGTGTGTGTGTGTGTGTGTGTGTGTGTGTGTGTGAAGACGATAACTAGAAAACGGTTGCAGATAAATTGATGAAATTTGGAGAGCTTATTTTCCTCACTAATATCTTGAAACTAACCGAAGGATTTAAAAAAATATTCATTGCATTTGTTTAGTGTTAAATAATATTTTTAAAATCGATTTTTTATAGTAAAACTTTTTTCATTAGCATAATTCAAAATTGATGCGACAATATAAGAGATTCCTGGGTTCGAGAAGAATTGATTGACCTATAATATTAAGGCATTTAATTAAAGAGTAGGGAAGTTATGGTAATTTATATATTTTGAAAATCGGTTTTTTATGGTAAACATTTTTTCATTAACATACATCAAAGTTGATGCAAGGACAGAAGAGATGTGTTGATTCAATTCGAATCGATTGATCTATAATAGTAATACATTTGATTGAAGACTACGGAAACTATGGTAATGTATAATATGTAATGTAATGTACATATAATTCAAAGTGTTGATTCAAGTCGAATCGATTGACCTATGATATTAATGAATTTTATTGACAAGTAAGGAAACTATGGTAATGTATAATATTTGAAAATACGGGTTTTAATAGCAAAACTTTTTTCTTTGACATAATTCAAAATTCAAAGAATATAAAAGATTCCTTCGTTCAAAACGAATCGATTGACCTATAATATTAATAAATTTTATTGAAGATTAAGGAAGCTATGGTAATGCATATTATTTGAAAATACGGTTTTTTATGGTAAAGCTTTTTTCATTAATATAATTCAAAGTTGATGCAAAAACAGGAAAGATGTGTTTATTTAAGTCGACTCGATTGACCTATCATATTAATACATTCGATTGAAGATTAAGGAAACTATGGTAATGTATAATATTTAAAAATACGGTTTCTTATAGTAAAACTTTTTTCTTTGACATAATTCAAAGTTGATGAAGAACAGAAAAGATGTGTTGATTCAAGTCGAATCGATTGACCTATAATATTAATATATTTTATTGAAGAGTAATGAAACTATGGTAATGTATAATATTCAAAAATACGATTTTTTTATAGTAAAACTTTTTTCTTTGACATAATTCAAAGTTCATGAAAGAATATAAAAGATTCCTTGGTTCGAAACGAATCGATTGATCGTTATTATTATTATAAAAATGAGGAAACTCATTTTTCTCTCAGGTAGCCCAATACGTCGAAGGCATTGTTAGTTAGAGTTGGATTTTTTGTTTGTTTGAATATTATGCACGGGCTTGCCCCGGTATGTATTATCAGTCACGGACGCATTATTATAATGCAATCAAGTGATCTGATAAGAGCGTGTGCCTTGACGTATTGGGCAAAGCCTGGTTTTTACCCCATCATTCACGGACTGGGTTGCAGTCAAGTGCATGATGGGGGGACCTACAGCTTAAGGTGGGTTCCGAACCACCAGAACCTCGGTAAAGGTACATAGAAAAATTTCAAGAGGTACCGGCTCAGGGATCGAACCCCGGACCTCTGAGGTGAAGTCCGAGCGTCTAACCAACTGAGCCACCGAATTATTATTATTATTATTATTATTATTATACCATTAAGCCTTTTCCCTTCCGGGGTAGGCGTGACTTGTTCGGTTGGAAAGTAGTGAAATAGGTATATAGGTATGAGGTTGATCGGTATATGGGTATAGGGTGGATGGGTATGTAGGTGTTATGTATAGATGTTTTAGATTGATCTGGAGTTCTCGTGTTATTTATATAAATTACACGTTCACTCCGCAACACTGCTCCGACCCAGGTTGCTGATCAATCTCTCTAGCGATCACCCCAAGTGAGGAGCCTCACAAAATTATTATGTATGGTTCCCCACCTGGGCCCATTAGTATCCAAGGTCTTTGTTTCAGGCATCATTCACTCTATTGTCACTCTGTTTATAAACTATTTGTCGCCACATATTTCTGTCCTGGCATACTACTCTAGCTTCATTCACGTCCATGCATTTTTTCATGCAGGCTATTGTATTTCTATGGCTTCTTATGTCTCTTCGTATTAGTGTCTCATTCACAGATTCTAACCATTCTTTCGGCGGGCTACCTCTGGGCATTTTGCCATTTACTTTACCTTTATACACTTGCTTGGTCAGTCGTTCATCTTTCATTCTTTCAAGATGTCCGAACCACCTTAGCTGATTTCTTTCCCATATGTCAACTAGTGTTTCCCCTGTACCACATTCTTCGAGGATTGTCTCGTTTCGTACTTTGTCCATCAGTGTTTTCCCGCATATTATGCGCAGAGGTTTCATGCCGATCGCGTTGATTTTACTCCTGTCTTTTTCTTGACAGGTCCATGTCTCGCTACCGTATAGTACAGTCGGTACGAAAATAGAGTTATGTATGGCCATTTTAGCTTTTTTTGATATGTTTTTATTTGTGAGGATGGACCTTGCTCTACCGATAACCTGCTTACCCTTATTTATGCGCCTATCTAATTCCCCATCTATTTTTCCGTCGTTAGTGAATAGACTACCTAGATATACGTACTTGTCAACTTGTTCTAATTTCTCATCATTTAAAACTATGTTGCATATTGTTTTCTCACTTTTTCCCTCAAACACCATGACTTTCGTTTTATTCACGTTAATTTTGAGGTCCATGTTCTTCATGCTTGTATTAAGTTTATTCAACATTCTTTGCAAGTCTTCGACTGATTCTGCCATAACAATCTTGTCATCCGCGAAAGCCAACCCACGTACCTTGACGGTTTCGAGATCTACACCTTTTTCGTCGAAGAGGGCAGTTCTAAGACACTTATCCATGAATATGATAAAAAGCCACGAGGACATAACGCATCCTTGTTTCACGCCTTGCATAATATCGAAACATTCACTCTTTTTCCCATTTACCCTTACACTCGCTTTACTACCTGTATATATTGTTTTTATTGCTTGTAGGAGCCCTCCATTCACTCCATATTCTTTAAGGACTTCCCAAAGTTTACTTCTATTTACCGTGTCGAATGCTTTTTCTAGATCGATAAATGCACAGAAGACTTTCTTTCCTACTCTCAAACTTTTTTCTGCGACCTGTCTTAGGCTAAATATCTGATCCGTACATGATCTTCCTGGCATAAATCCACTTTGGACTTCCCATATTTTCTCTTCTGTAATTTGCATTACCCTACGGATAAGTATTTTTGAGTATATTTTACTTACGGTACTTAGTAGGCTGATACCTCTGTAATTACTGCAGTTGCTTTTATCTCCTTTTCTTTTGTATATTGGTACGATAATCGCCTTTCTCCAATCGTCTGGGACTTCTTCCGTTTCGATACATAAATTTATTAATTCGCACAACCTGTGAGGTATGTACTCGTCACCGTATTTAAGCATTTCAGCGCTAATATTGTCTATACCCGCAGCCTTACCGTTTTTCAAGTTCTTAATTATAACTCTGACCTCAGTGACACAGACTTTTTCAATTGGGTTTTCTAATGCATTATCTTCTATGTCACAGTTTTGTTGTCCGATATTTTCACCTCCCAATAGTTCTTTGAAAGACTCTTTCAAAGCAATATTAATAAATTTTATTGAAGATTAAGGAAGCTATGGTAATGCATATTATTTGAAAACGCGGTTTTTTATGGTAAAACTTTCTTCTTTAGCATAATTCAAAGTTGATGCAAGGATAAAAAAGATTCCTTAGTTCGAAACGAATCGATTGACCTATAATATTAATGCATTTTATTGAAGGGTAGGGGAATTATGCCAATTTATATATTTTGAAAATTGGTTTTTTATAGTAAAACTTTTTTCACTAGAATAATTCAAAATTAATACAAGAACGGAAAAGATTTCTTGTTTCGAGGCAAGTCGATTGATCTAAAATAATAATACACTTTATTGAAGATTGAGGGAGTTATACTCATTTATAATATCTGAATCATCAGTTTTAAACAGAAAAACTGTTTTCATCGACATAATTCAAAGTCGACGCATGAATGGAAAAGACTTTTTGATCATAAATTCTCAAAAAGAGTAATTCTGACAATTTTTGTAAATGAATCATAAAGCTGGGAAAGGGATAGGGTGCGACAGAACTTTTCCTTTACCTTTCCCAGCTCAAAAAATTATCATTTTGAAGACAAGATTTGATTTGTCTGATTTGCCTTTGTATTTAAAACATTTTTTGTATTATTTTGTAATTTTGTATTTCTTGTAAATTTCTGTTTTTAAATTGAGCAAAATGAAGACTTTCGTTTTTCTATTATTGGAAAAAATAACTAATGCTTCCTCTATGAGGAAGCAAATACATTTGCTAACGGGAAGCAAAGTGCACTCGAGATCGCATTCACAGCTCGTTTAATTAATACTGATTGAAATATTTTCTGTACAGGTATATTAATTTTTTTAAACCTTCAGTTATTCCGTATAAATAATCTCTAATGAGGACGTCTAAATTGGCCTCAAAACATGTTGGTCCCCTCGTAGTATAAAAAGGACGGAGAAAGGAAAAAGTGAGAGGTTGGTTTTTGGTTGACTTTTTCCCTTTTTCTCCCTCTTTTTTTATTATGTTATTCGCCGAAATGTTTATAGCCGAAAAGTGAGGTTATTTTGGAATTTTAATTTTTGATTATGAATCTTTTTCCTGCTTATTTGGCAAAAATTATTCATGATAAAATTTAATTCTTTTCAATCTTGAATTAAAATGTTTAAATAGAGACACTAAACTCATGATTCTTACCAATCTGCAGGGTTTGCTTATAAATAATTTAAGATTTCTTTAAATTAAGTTTGCATACTTTTACTTCATTTTTATTGTAAGAAATCTTTCTTATTATTAAATTTTTTTTAAATAATGTATTGAATTTTAGCAATTTTTGAAAATGTTTTCAAAATATTTTGGATTTTTGATTCATCTCTAATTTTTTTCTAATTTCCTATTGGAATATTTTCCTAATTGGAAAATTTATTTGAATTCAGATGGAGATGAAGTTCATTTTATCATGAATAATTTTCGCAAAAAAGCTAGAAAAAGATTCAAAATCAAAAAATAAAATTCAAAACAACCTAACTTTTCGGCTCATTAGAGACAAAAATAACATAATGAAAAAAGAGGGAAAAAGGGAAAAAGTAAACCAAAAACCAATCTCTCACTGTTTCCTTTTTCCATCCTTTTTATACTACGAGGGAACCAACATGTTTCGAGGTCAATTCAAACCTCCTCATCAGGGATTATGTGTAGGGATAACTAAAGGTATGAGGAATACCTGTAAAGAAAACATTTGTCTAACATTCAGTGTAAAATATAAATTCATTGAGTTTAATGTAAAAACAAAAAATTATTTATCGAGAAATTGATTGTTTTTAATGGAATATAAATTTTTCTATTATTTATTCAAAGAAAATTACTTTAACCAATTATTTATTCTATCCCAAACTTTGTTATATCTTGAGAGGTCCTTCTTTAAATTGATAGCTTTGTTACCTTCTCTCTTTATGAATAACATTTCCATAAATTCTCTCGTTTTTTGGTTTTTTTCATGATAAAGAATTTTAATATCATTCCGATTAAAATCATGACCGTGTGTAATCTTATGTTTTGAAAGGACCGAGTGATACCTAGAACTTCTGTGAAAATTATTTTCATGCTCATTTTTTCTAAGTCTAAGTGCACTTTTTGTCTGCCCTATATAACTTGCATTCCAATCCTTGCAATTTATTTTGTAAATAACACATTTTTTGTCCAGCTTTCCATATATATCTTTTCCCAATTTTACAATCATATTACTCTTGAAAGGAACTCTATAAATAGTATGTAAACCTAATTTTCCTATAACATTGTTTTCAAAATCTTCGAAATTTTCCCAAATTATGGAAGAAAAACAGTGTTAAATGTATTATAATCATCTCTGTTTTTTATATTTTGATCATTATTTTTGTTTTTGATATAATTAATTCTGTTCTGCGTATGTATTTCAATGAATTCAAAAGGGCAATGGTTAAGAAAAAGAATTTGTTTGCATAGTTCTATATTTTTCTCATGGAATATTGGATGTGATAATTTAAGGGCTCTATCAATTAAATTTTTGATGATTCCTATCTTATTCTGAATAGAGTAATTTGAGAGAAAACTGAGTGTTCTACCTGAACAAATATTTTTTCTATGCCAGTCAGTTATAATATGTCTTTCGTCTGTTTTAATTAAAGTCAAATCTAGAAAATTTAATTTCCCTTCAGTTTCAATTTCAACTGTAAATTGTAATCTTGGGTGTATACTATTAAAAGCATAAAGAAGAGTCTTAACATTATTTTTGTGTACGCTAAGTACTGAATCATCAACATATCTTGCATAGAAATCAATATTAAAATCAATTTTTTGAAAAACTTCATTCTCTATGTCCTCCATAACAATTTGAGCTAAAATAGGTGATAAAACTGATCCAATAGGAGTTCCAAAATTTTGTTTATAATTATTATTATTGAATTTGAAGAATACCGAATGAAATACATATTTTATAGCATCAAGAAAATGTTTTTTCGGAATTTTGGTATTAATTTCAATCAATTCCCAACGTTTCTGTATGGACATTTCATCTCTTTCGTAAGGGATATTTGGAAACATAGCTATTACATCAAAAGATACAAATACATCACCGAAAAAACGATATTCTAATGTTAAGAGTGTCATATTCTTACACGCATATTCTTAGTAATATTCTTAATGAAGTGAGCGAAATTCTCAATTTAAGAGTATCTTCTAACCAAAGGACGAAATGCGCCTTGCTCTGTCCAAACGTTTCTTTTAATGTTTTGTGCGACGTGCTTTTCGATCAGTTTTTCGAATTCGTAATAAGTGAGAAGCTCGAAGAAATGCAACCAATTCTAAGGATAAGTCGCGTGTGCATATCCATCTGCTTCTCTTTACCGAAAAGTCTGATGTGACAGTGAGGTTGAATACCGTTGTACCACACCGAGACATAACCTCTCTACATTATTTATTCGTTGGCGTGTGATATCAAACTTTTCTCACTTTAACGTTCTCTGCGAAGGGAAAGAGATAGAGTTAGAGATGTGCACATGCAATTTATCCTCAGAATTGGTTGCATTTCTTCGAGTTCGTCACTTATTATACAATTACTGCGACAGATTTCGGATGCAACTATTCTTAAACTTAGTGGGGAATTCTTACAATTAGACAAGCATATATATTCTTAAGGTAAGAGGGCCTTCATCGTACATTAAGAATATATTCTTGGCGCCTATTTAGGTTGCAAATATTCTTAAACTTAGTGGGAAATTATTAAAATTAGAATATCGTTTTTTCGGTGATGTTCTAACGGTATTATTCCATTGTCAATTACACTGTTAGAAAAATCTGTACTAGATTTAGTATACATGTAATGGAAGCAAGAATGCACAACATGAAATTAAATTTAGTATACCAGCGTACAGTAAATTTAGTATATGCACACCGAAAAAACGATATTCTAATTTTAATAATTTCCCACTATGTTTAAGAATACTTGCAACTTAAATAGGCGCCAAGGATATATTCTTAATGTACGATGAAGGCCCTCTTCCCTTAAGAATATATATTCTTATCTTATTGTATGAATTTCCCACTAAGTTTAAGAATATTTGCAACTTAAATAGGCGTCAATATATTCTTAATGTACAATGGAGGCCCCCGCACATTAAGAATATATATTCTTATCTATAAGATAATAAGGTACAGTTAATCTTAGACTATAGTAAGATTTGAATACTTTTTATATCAAAAATATTTTTCTGGAAAATAATACAATATAAACTATTATTAAAATTATTACATTGCAATTTTACGTTATACACAACACACAAATGAAAATATATAATGTATATATAGTTATAGATCTATATATATATATATATATATATATATATTGTAGCAGTCTTATTTAATTTTATTTTATTTCACTGTAAATAACAGAAAGTTTTAGTTAATTGTTAACTGTAGGTACTGCACAACTTATACGTGACAATTACAAAAAAAGCTTCGAGAAATTGATGTAAAAAGTATCAAAGAAAACTTATATCTTTACAGCCAATGCTTGAAAGTAATATAGGTATTGTCATCAGCTCCTGCACAAGAAAAACATGGATAGAACGACACTAAACTATACGACACTAAACAAACACTCCAAATTCGTAAAATTTCAAGCTCAAATATATATTGCATTTTCAAAAAAATAGTTGAATTTTCAACCAGAAAAGATTTCCTACCCAAAGAGATGAATTTTGAACACAAAAAAACGTATTTTCGAAAAAAAATATTATTAATTTTAAACCAAACGATTTCATTAACAATAAAATAGATGAACTTTCCAGTAAAACAGACGAGTATTCTCAAAAATAGGCAACGATTCCACCAAATAGTAAAATTTTCAAGCCAAAAAGACGAATTATTTCAAAAACAGTTGAATTTTCAACAAACAAGTTACTTTTCAATCAATAAAGATGAATTGTCAACCAAGAAGGATAACTTTTCTACCATGAAAGATGAATTTTTGAACGAGAATGATGACTCCAACGAAATAGTTGAATGTTTCAAAAATAATTACATTTTTTACAAAATAGTTCAATTTCTTAAAAAATAGTTGAATTTTTAGCAAACAAAGATTTAGTAAACAGTGGTCTTGAAATGGGGAAAAAATGGATTTTTAACAAAAAAGATAATTTTTAATCAAGAAAGATGAATTTTCAAGAAGATAGTATAATTCTCAACGAAAAAGTTGAGCTTTCAACACACATGAATAATTTTGTACCCAAAAAGATGACTTTTTAACCAAATTGTCTACCAAATGGTTGAATTTTTAACCAAAAGCTTGTATCTTGAACAAATAAGATTAATTTTCTAACAAAAAACATGAATTTCCACATTTTTTTTTTAATTCGAATGTCAAAAAGACAAATTATGTATAAACATTTACACTTTCAATCCAAAAATATGATTTTTCAACCAAAAAGTTTAATTTTCAACCACATAGTTCAACTGTCTACCAAACTGTTGAATTTTTAAGCTAAAAAGATGAATTTTCTACAAAAAAGTAGAATTTTGAACACAAAAGTTAATTTAAAAGCAAATAGTTGACTTTTCAAATATAAAAAATTATTTTTTTTGTCAAAACAGTTCATGTTTAAGTAAAATAATGGACTTTTCAACCAAAAGAGATGAATTCTCAACGAAGCATCTAGCAGTTAATATTTCAACTAAACAATTGCTTTTTCAACCAAAAAGGATACATTTTCCACCAAGAAGATTAAAATTCTGGCAAGAAAGACGAATTTTGAACAAAATACATGAATTTTCAACCAAAAAGTTGAACTCTGAACTGAAAAAAAAAATAAAATTTTAACCAAATAGTTAAATTTTTAACTGAAAAAGATAAATATTTAATCAAAAATCGAATGGTTTTATTATCAGTTGAAAAAAGTTTATTTTCAACCAAACATGAAACGAATTTCCATGAATATAGTTAACTTTTCAACCAAAGAGATGAACGACTTAACCTAAAAAAATAACTTGTTAACAAAATAGTTGAATTTTTAAGAAAAAAGATGACTTTTTTAACAACGCAGTTGCATTTTCAAGAAAATAATTACATTTTCCCAAATAATAGAATTTTTAAACAAACAAAATGAATTCTGAAATGAAAATATAAAATAGTGGCCACTTTTTTTTTTAGGACTACGCCACTGGAAAAGAGATTAAACACACAAAACAAACAAAAAAAAACTTTAAAAGAAGTCAATCCACAAAATAACTTTTAAAAAAATCATTTTTAATACTTATACTCAAATAAGTGGACAAGCTCGCCAAGTTGGTGGTCTTCTAGCCACGTTTTCACTTGTTCCATTTTTCATCCGAAATCTGTCGCAGTAATTGGATAATAAGAGACGAGCTCGAAGAAATGCAACCAATTCTGAGGATAAATCGCATGTGTACATCTCTAACTCTATAGCTATCTCTTCGCAGAGAACGTTAATGTGAGAAAAGTTTGATGTCACATGTCAACAAATAAATAATGTAGAGAGGTTATGTCCCGGTGTGGTATGCCGGTATTCAACCTCAACGTGACATCAGACATTTCTCACTCTAAAATTTTCTATAAAGAGAAGGAGATGGATGTGCAAACGCGATTTATCCTTACAATTTGTTGCGTTTCTTCACGCTTGTTAATAATTATGAAAGCGAAAAACTGACCGCACAAAACTGATACGCACAAAATATTGAAAAAACTGATTGAACAGAGCAAGGCGCACTATCCTTTGCGCGTTTCTTCTTTCCCCACTCATATTCTCATTTTAAGAATATTTTTTCCCTTTGGCTAGAAGATATTCTTAAAGTAAGGATTTCGCTTACTTCATTAAGAATATTACTAAGAATATGCTTGTAAGAATATGACAATCTTAATATTAGAATATCGTTTTTTCGGCATATAATGAATTTAGTATGCACGTACATGAAATTTTGTATACGCGTATACTAAATTCAGTATGCATGTATACGAAATTTAGTAAACGCATATACTAAATTTAGTGTACGCGTTCCGTTTCGCGTGGGTTCCATCTTCATCGCCTGTAAACATGATCAGATGAAACATGAAATCGAAGTTTTAATTTTCAAATAATCATATCGTTAAAGTACATTTACGTTAATAAATTGACTTTCAAATAGAAGACTTCACAGATCCTCGCAGAAAGAAGCTGAATATAGTAAACATGTATATGAAATTTAGTATACAGAAACTATAAAATTCATATACGTGAAACAAACTTACTGTACAGTGTACAGTAAAGTGTACAGTGTACACTTAATAAATCTAGTATACATATAACTTCATAAAAGAAATTTAGTATACGTAAGTATACTAAAATTACAAAGTGTAATGAATTTAGTAAACGTTATAGGAAATTTAATTTGCCCGTGTATACTAAAATTGAAAACATTTCTAACAGTGTAATTATGACTGTTTTTAATTGATGTATTTGAGATTGCTATCGATTTTTTAATAATTTGATTCAATAATTCTTCTAATTTTCTAGTCGGAGAATCTATTGTTGAAATAACTGGTCTTAGAGGATAATCATCTTTATGAGCTTTAACAAGACCATAGGTTAAGGGTAGAAAAGTACTACTTGTATCAATATCACATTTTTCAATATTATTATTAATTATCTAAATAGGTTGGTATCAGCATCACCCATAAACGTATATTTTAATTTCTTATCAATAGATCTGAAAAATGTGATGCTATACGATTCTGATAATTAAAATATCTCGCTCGGTTCCACTTGACTGGTCAACGCACCATTTCGATATATTAAGCGTTTCTTCCATGCGAGGAACATATGAAGTTATTCGTCTTGCAGTTCCAGAGAAAAATCTGGACAGGCGGCGAATCCAGATGAGCTCGTTGAATGAATCCAGATGCGCTTCATAGGAGCTTAAGAGAGACGCGTTAAAGATTAACGGGGCCTTCAGCTTCAATCTCGAGTTTAAACCATAAAGCTCTTTGTCAAGTTTTATAAGAAAAAAAAAAATCTTGCAAAATGGCGCTCATAATCTGACTCAAGTGAACCAGTTTTTAAATCATTTCAATTTCAATTTTAATTAATCTTGGATTGCACTTGTACCTGTCCCGTCTATTTATTTTCACACTTTATCGCTACCTGTCAAAAAACGAGGCCTGGCGACTCTGGACAAATCAATCTACAGGCCACAATTTTAATCCAATTTAATTTTTTTTTTAGTCAAAGCTTATAAAATTCTCCACAGATCGGTCGCGGCTGATTGAAAAAAAGTATATTTTTTATTTCTTTATTTAATAACAAAAATGGAAAAAAAAATGCAAGGATCTGTCCTATTTGCAACCTCAGAGTGAGAGAGGATCTTTATCATCTACTTTTTCAACCAGTTTATTGAATCTCTTGTTTTTGGTTGAAAATTATTTTTTTTAATGAAAATTAAACAATTCCTTCTTTGATTAAAAGAGTATCGTTTTTATTTGAAAAATGAAATATGGTTAAAGATTTATTTGTTTGGTTGAAAACTTAAATGTTTTGTTGAAACTTCTTTTTTTTTGGTTAAAAATTAATTAAAATGGAAATTTAACATTTCTTTGGTTGAAAATCCAACTATGTTGTTGAAGAGTCATCTTTTTTTTTGTATACAATTATTCTTTGGGAATTCATTTAATTTGATTAAAAAATAATTTCTTTGAACGTTGAACAATTTTTCTTGAACATTTCTTTATAATTAATTTTTTTTAGTTTAATATTCGTCTTCTTGTGAGAAAATTATTATTCTTTGAAAATTCATCTTTTTAGTTGAAAATTCATTTTGTTTTTGTTGAAAATACAACTAGTTTATTGAAACTCCTTTTTTTTGGTTGAAAATTATTTTTTTCAACTGAAAATTGAACAATTTCTATATATTATATATTTTAAATATTTCTAATATTTTGTTAAAAAATGGTTTTCTTTTTTGAAAATATCATTCTTCTCCTTGGAAAACAGTTGAAAATTTACCGATATTGTTGGAAATTCATTTTGTTTTTGTTGAAAATTGATTTATTTTTAGTTGAAAATTAATTTCTTTTGTTGGAAAAATGTTCTTTTGTCGTTGTTGAAAATTCGTGCATTTTTAATTTGAAAATTCTACTATCCTTCGATTTGCCACGATTATCGCATCTGTTTACTTTATCGATGAAAATAGTTATACTGCTAAGTTAATGCGATTGTAAAGAATTCAGTTGGGGCTAATTTTAGTTTTTTGGAAAAATTTATTTAATCTTAAAAAATTTTAATGAATTCATCCTGTGCTTATTTTTGAATTTTCTCAAAATTTAGATAGTTTTCAAGCAAAATAAAAACAAGTTTACAGTTTTGGTTAGAAATTAATATTCTTTGCTTAAGGATTTATTAAGGAAGGTTTATGCCTTCAGTTAACAATTTAACTAGTTTGTTCAAAGTTAATTTTTTTGCTGAAAATTCATATTTGCTGATTGAAAATTCAATTTTGATCAAATTTGAACAATTTGTTGACAAAAACCGTTTTTGCATTGAACTCATGAAATATATAATGAATAGTCATTTTATAAACAACGATTTCTTATTTATTATATTTTATGAATTCAATCAAAAAACGGTTTTTGTCTACAAATTGTTCAAATTTTGTGCAAATCAATTCACGAATCACTGTGAATTTCCATGAATTCATTTTCACTCACCTATTTGTTTATAACAAATTCAATCAAATTTCAAACAATTTCTACGCTATTAGACAACTCTTATGGATACTTGCTTGATTGATTATAGATATTTTGGTTTAAATCCAAGTATTTTTTGAGAACCGGTACTCTTCAAAAAAAAAATTTGTTTCCATTTTTGTAATTAAATAAAAAATATTTCGAAAATTGTTGGTTGATGATTCATCATTTTGGTTGAAAAATCATTTTTTTGTTCAAAATTGAACTATTTTGTTAATATTTTTTCCAGATTTTTTTTAACCTAAATTTTAACTATTCCATATTTTGTTGGACTTCTTCAGTTAAAAATTCTTCTTCAGTTGAAAATTCAACTATTGGTTTAAAATTTCTGTAATTTGTTGAAACTTTGTCTTTTGTGGTAGAATATCAATCTTCTTGGTGACTAATTCACCTTTTTGGTTGAAAATTCAACTTTTAGGTGAAAAATGTAATTAAAAATTAAAATATTTGGTTGGAAATTCGTGTATGTTGTTAAAAATTATTCTTTTTTTGGTAGAAAATTAGTTTTTTAAATTGAAAAATTAAGTAACCGAATTAACCAAATTTTTTGTTGATTTTTTCTATAGACATTAAATCTTTTTGGTAGAAAATTTATTTGTCTCGTAGAAAATTTAACTATTTCCTTGAAAATTTATTTTATTGTCTCAGAAACTTATTTCTCTAATTAAAAATTAAACCATTATATTTTTTTGTTGACAATTGATATTTTTTAATTGAAAATTTCATAAAAAATTAGAATATCTGGTTGAAAATTCTTTTATTTTGTTAAAAATTATTCTTTTTTAGTAGAAAATTAGTTTTTTTTATTGAGAATTACTTTTTCATTAATTTTTCTTTGCTTGAAAATGAGTGTTTTTATTGAAAATTAAGTGTTTAACTAAAAATTTAACTAAACTTTTTTGTCGAATTTTTTTTATAGACATTTAATCATTTTGTAGAAAATTTCACTATGTTGTTGAAAATTTATTTTATTCGCTCAGAAACTTATTTCTCTAACTGGAAATTAAACTATTCCATTTTTTTGGTTAATATTGATATTGTTTAGTTAAAAATTCATCGATTTTATAAAAAATGTGTTCCATTAAAAACTGGAATATTTGGTTAAAAATTCATGTATTTTGTAGAAAATTATTCTTTTTTAGTAGAAAATTAATTTTGTTATTGAAATTTAATTTTTCTTCGGTTGAAAATGAGTTTTTTGATTGAAAATTGAATTTGCAACTGAAAATTAAACTAAATTTGTTCGTCAAATTTTTTTATGGACTATCTTTTTGGTAGAAAATTTATTTGTTTGGTAGAAAATTCCACTATTTTGTTGAAAATGTATTTTATTCGCGAAACTTATTTCTCTAACTGAAAATTAAACTATTATATTTTTTTGGTGGAAATTTATGTTTTTCTAGTTGAAAATTCATATTTTTTGTAATAGATGTCTTTTTTGGTAGAAAATTTACCTTTTTAGTTGAAAATTCCAATAAAAACCAAAATATTTGGTTGAAAATTCATGTACTTCGTTAAAAATTATTCCTTTTTCAGCGTAAAATTTTTTTTTAATAAAAAATAATTATTCTCTGATTGAAAATTTATGGTTTTATTGAAAATTGAATTTTCAAGTAAAAATTAAACTAAATTTTTTTTTTCGAATTCTTTATAGACATTTAAACTTTTTGTTAGAAAATTTAATCGTTTGGTAAAAAATTTAACTGTTTCGTTGCAAATTCATTTTATTAGCTTAGAAATTTATTTCTCTCACTGAAAATTAAACTGTTCTATTTTTTTGTTGAAAATTTATATTTCTTCGATGAAAATTCCATTAAAAATTTGAGAATTTGATTGAAAATTGATGTATTTTGTTAAAAATTATTTCTCTTTGGTAGATAAAATAAAAAAATAAAAGTTACTTTCTTAAAATTGAAAACTAAGTTTTTCAACTAAAAATTTAACTATTCCATTTTTCGTTGACATTTTTTTTGTAGCAATATAACTTTTTTGGTTGAAAATTCAACTATTTAGTTAAAACTTTATTTCTCCGATTGAACCTGCATAATTTTAGTAAAAGTTAATTTCTTTGGTTAAAAATTTAACAAATTTTGTTGAAAATTCGTTTTTTTTTTGAAGATGTATTTTTTTTATTAAAAATTTCACTATTTGAAATATGCATTTTTGTAGAAAGTGCATATATTTGGGTTGTTAATTCAACTTTTTTGCAACAACTTTTTTTTATGAAATTAAAAACTCAAAATTTTTTGATGAGATTTTTCTTCTGTATTGAATGAAAATTCTTTCTTGGTTGAAAATTCAACTCTTTCATTTGAAATTTCGCATATCTTAGTTTAATTCAACAGTTTTTTAATAAAAATAAAAATTTGTGGAAATATCTAGCATTACACTTTTTGTTGAAAATTCATTTTTTTATCAAAGATTCATCAGTTTGGTTGAAAATTTAACTATTTTGTTGTAGATTTTCTTTTTCTTGGTTGAAGATCAATTATTTTAACTAAAAATTTAATAACAAAATTTTTAATCGATAAATCTTAATTGATTCTTCATTATGTGTGTGAATTTGGCAACACTCCTTGGATTTTTTCAAATTACCCAATCAGCATTAAGGAAAAACGAAAACAATGTTTCCCATATTTTTGTCAAAAACTTATTTTTTAGGTGAAGATTCTTCCAGATTTTAAAAAGGTGTTTGTAAAGCTTCGTTTTTAAATGCCTCCGAATTTATAGACATTTCTATTTTAAAGGTCCCAAATTTGAGAGTCATGGAATTTAAAAGTATCCACTTTTCAATCATTTGGTTTTGACAGCTTCCAGACAGAAGAGGATAGAAATTCTGTATCAGATAAAAAAGTCTTAAATTGTTCAAAGTCCATTGGAAGATGAAGGGCACTTTTCCGAAACGGTTCATTTCCAAGAAATACCCTTTTTTTATTTTCACAAATAAACCAGTATTTTCAAAAGTATTTTTCATAAACAAACCATTAGTGAACTGAAAAAAAAATCTTTTATCTTTTATATTATTTATTTTATTTTATTGTTTACAACCAAGAACTGAATGAACAATAAATTAATATTATACTATAAATTTTAACAACTATACTATTATTATTATCTCTTGGGAATTCCTTGAAATTTTCAAAAATACCGTAAAATACCTTGGATTTTATGAAAATTCTCTAAAATTTTAGAAATCTTTCGAAAACTCTTAAAATTATTCAAAATTTAAAAAAAATGTTATCCTTTGAAAGCTTTTGAAATCCCTTGAATTTTTTTGAAGCTTCTTAAAATTCCTTGGTAGTTTTGAAAATACCCTTAAATCTTCAAAATCCTTTGGAATAACTTCAAAATATTGAAACCAATTAGGAATTCCTTGGAATTTTTTAAAATATCCCAAAGTATTTCAAATGTTTAAAATCCCTTGAAACTTTTAAAAAATTCTTAAAGTTCCTTGGAAGTTTTAAAAATACCCTAAAAATACTGAATTCAATCAAAAACTCTTCGGAATTTTTTAACCACCTAACCTACAAAATTTCATATCCTTGAGAATATTTAAAAAAAAATTTAACTTTTAAAAATCCCTTGGTATTTTTTTACATCTCTAACAAATTTTAAATCCTTTCAAATCTCGTGAAATCTCCTTTGAAATTCTTTAGAAGTTTGGTTATTGAAACCTTTTAAAAATTGTTTGAAATCTTTCAAAATACCCTAATATTTTTTGAAATCCTTTAAAACTTTTGAATGCTCTTGAAAATTCCTTAAAATTGAGAAAACCCCTGAAATATTTTAAATCTTTCGAAATACCATTAAATTATTGAAATTAACTGAAGTAAAATTAAAATTCCTTGACATCTTTTTAAATGTCCTAAAATGTTTGAAATTCTTCAAAATCTTTAGAAATATCTTAAAATCTGATATTTTCTAAAATCCAGGAAAATTAATTAAAATACCTTGAGAATTTTTAAAATTCCTTAAAATCATTAAAAACCTCAAAAATCGTATGAAATCCCTGGGTATCTTAAAATTCTTTAATACCCCATGAAAGTTTTCTAAATCCCTCAAAATTGTTCAAATCCTTCGAAATATTTTGAAAATCCTCGACACTTTTTGAAGCACTTGAAAATTCTTTGAAATTTTTTTAGAATACCATAAAATATTTCAAATTCTTTAAAATCTGTTGAAATCCCTTCGAGTTTTTAAAAGCTTCGGATATATCCTTGGAATTTATAAAGAATCCCTAAAATCTTAGAAATCCTCAGAAAACACTTCAAATTTTTCAAATCTATTAAAAATGTCTTGGAATCCTTAAACTACCCTGAAATATTTCAAAATAATTCATGAAAATTAAGAAATAGTTATAGAACTGAATTAACTACTGGTTAACTCATGGGTTAATTTATTGAAAGAAAAGTGACTTGAGTTTTTTTTTATTTAAAAAATTGACTAAAGAGTGATTTGAGACAGTTACTTAACATTTTAACTTTTTTTACTTAAACATTTTCTCACAAAAATTCCCTGACTTTTGCAAATTTTTCTTCAAAATCCCTGACTTTTCCCTGATTTCCAGGTTTTCCCCTACCTGCGGCCAGCCTGTAAATATTGAGTATTTTCTAATTTGACAGCTTGCACTGGGCAAGATATGAAAGTGACATAACAAAGGAGGTTTGAGCCATTTAAGTGAATACTTTTGAAATGGATCTGTCTATTTAAAGCACATGGGGTCGTTATTATTTGGTCGTGTACGTCGATGACGTAAGGACGATGGGATCAATCGGGAGTCAAGTTGTGATAATTGCGACAATCATGACGATGCCCACCAATCAGCAGCTTAATTTCATCCTCAAGCATTCCCAGCTCGTTCATCCCGAGCGAAACGAGTCGATGTAATGTTGGAATTCCAAAGAAAGATTTTGCTGCTGCTGCTGCAGACTGCAGTTATTTATATTGGCAACAGGGCCGTCACTAACATTTCCCAAAGGCAAAATACAGAAAAACTCAGAGAACTCAGGGAAGTGAGGAGAGCCGAAGTATGGGAAGTAAGGGAAAATGTGGGGAAAGGTGAAAAAAGTAGGAAGTAGATGAGGAAAAAGTTGGGGAGAGAGGTGAACTCACAACTCAGGGAAGTGAGGGGTAATGAGGTGGGTAGAGGAATGAGGTGGGAAGTGAGGAGTGTGGAAAGTAGATGAGGAAAAAGTTGAAGAAGGGAGGTGAACTTCTAACTTACAACTCACAAGTCAGGGAACTCAAGGAAGTAAGGAGAGCGGAACTAGGAAAAGTGAGGGAAAATGTGGGGGAAAGTTAGAAGAGTGGGAAGTAGATAAGAAAAAGTTGGGTAGAGGAGGGAAACTCCTAACTCACAACTTAGGAACTAAGGGAAGTGACGAAAGCAGAACTTCGGGAAGTGAAGGGCAATGGGGCGGGTAAAGGAAGTGAGGTTAAATGTGGTGAGAAGTCAGGAGAGCGGAAAGTAGGTGAGAAAAGAGTTGCGTGAAGTAGGGGAACTCCTAACTCAGAACTCAGGGAACTCAGGGAAGTGAGGAGAGTGGAACTAGGAGGAGTAAGGAGATATGAAGCGAGTAGAGGAAGTGAGGGTAAGTGTGTTGGGAACTGAGGAGAGTGCACAATAGATGAGAAAAAAGTTGAGGAAGGTAGAGTAACTCCTAACTCACAACTCAGAGAACTTAGGGAAGTGAGGAGAGCGGCACTAAGGAAAGTGAGAAAAATAAAGCGGGTGTAGGAAGTAAGGGTAAATGTGGTGGGAAGTGGAAAGAAGATGAGGAAAAAGTTGGTGAAGGGAGGGGATCTCCTAACTCACGACTCACAAGTCAGGGAACTCTGGGAAGTGTGGAGAGTGGAGCTACGGGCAGTGAGGGGAAATGGGGTGGGAAGTGAAGAGAGTGGAACGTAGATGAGAAAAAAGTTGGGGAAAGGAGGGGAACTCCTAATTCATAACTTAGTGAACTCAGGGAAGTAAGGAGAGCGGATCTAGGGGAAGTGAGATGAACTAAGGCGGGTAGACGAAGTGAGGTTAAATTTGTTGGGAAGTGAGGAGAGTAGAAAATATATGAGAAAAAAGTTGGGGAGAGGAGGGGAAATACTAACTCACAACTTAGGAACTCAGGGAAGTGAGGAGAGCGGAACTAAGGGAAGTGAGGGAAAATGAGGCGGGTGTAGAAAGTGAAGGTAAATGTGGTGGAAAGTGGAAAGAATATGAGGAAAAAGTTCGTGAAGAGAGGGGAACTCCTAAGTCACAACTCAAGGAACTCAGGGAAGTGAGGAGAGCGGAACTAGGGGAAGTGCGACGAAGTGAGGCGGGTAATGGAAGTCACGTTAAATGTTTTGGGAAGGAGAAGAGTGGAAAGTAGATAAGGAAAAAAATGAGGAAGGTAGGGGAACTCCTAACTCACAATTCAGGAACTGAGGGAAGTGAGGAGAGCGAAAATAGGGGAAGTGAAGGAAAATGTGGAGGGGAGTGAGTACAGTGGGAAGTGGATGAGACAGAAGTTGGGGAAGGGAGTCGAAACGTTGGTTGAAGTGCGGGGTATGCAAGTATGGAAGGAGAGGAGAAGTAAAAGAATTTAGGTGGACTAGGAGAGAGAAATTGTGGGACGGAGGGAAGGCCTATTTTACATCTTAAATTTTAGGAAATGGTTCATAATATATGAAGGCATGCCTGTCTGACCCATTCAAAATTTAATTTTTTTTTATTTTTTTTTTGTTTTTTGGTTGAAAATTCATGTTTTTGGTTAAAACTTTAACTACTTGGTTGAAAGTTGAACTCTTGCGTCAAAAATTCATTTTTTTTGTTTGAAGATTCATAATTTCAATTGCAAAATCATCTCTTTCGTTGAAAATTTAACTAATTCGTTGAGATTTTTTGCTGTTAAATATTGACTTTTTCAACTTAAAATTCAGTTATTCTATTTTTTTTTTGAAAATGATTCCTTTTTAGTTGAAAATTTAACCATTTGGTTGGAATGTCAACTACTTGGTTAATATTTAAAGTCCTTTCTTAAAAATTCATTTTTTGTTGCAATATAAAATGCATGTATTTTCTTGAAAATTCTTCTTTTTGTTTAGAAAATTAAAACCCTCCCTTGAAAAATAGTCTTTTTGAATTTCTAATGATAGAAAAGTTTTTTTTAGTCTCTTTATTCTTTTTTAGTTAGTCTTTTTGGCGCAAAAATCACCTTTTTTAAATTCGTCTTTTTCAGTTGAAAATTGAACTATTTCGTTAGAAAACTCAACTATTTGGTTCGAAATTGAACTGTCTTTATAAAACTTCATTTCTTTGATTGAAATTTCACTTTTTTTGAAAATTTATTTTTTTGGTTGAAAATTAACTTTTTTATCTGAAAATTCAACTGTTCCGTTATTTGTTGAAAATTTAACTTTTTTAGTTGAAAATTCAACTATGTATATATTCACAAATTTATCTTCTTCTGTACACTGAGCGAAGAATTCCCCAGTGGTTCGGGTTTACACCCCAATAGTTGGGGTGGTTTCTCTTTTTTTTCTGTTTCTCACGAAGGATTGGTGCGCTCGCACCAACGAGTCGTGCGAGTACCCCAACGAGTCGTGCGAGTACCCCAACCATTGGGGTGCTCACCCGAAGCAGCAGCGGCCGAACTGGTGGGGTGCGCGCCCTAATGGTTGGGGAGCTTGCACCTATGATTCGGGAGATTCGAGTCGTCC
>CAKNXH010002147.1:10735-24034 GCA_932178445.1 Andricus quercusramuli | reverse complement strand
AAGTGACCCCAAAAAATGCAAAATAGCAGTTCTCTATTAAATTCATACTAAAACCGGTGTCCTTCGGATTTTCTTTACAAGAATTATTTTTAATTAATAAGGGACGAGTTTCCAAGTATTTTGTAAATAAGTTTTTATTATTCAAACAATAATTATTTGTTCATTCAAATCCGGAAAAATATGCCGGATATGTCAATAGAGAGAAAATCTACAGTTTATTATTATTAAAGTAGGGTTATTGTTACATTGTTAGATTAGGATTATTATCCTATTGGAAAATAACTGTCCAGAACCTTTTGCACGACATTACATATAAGAGAAAATAAATTTTTATACTCCCACATCTGCGTGCGTTATTATTTGCTTTATGTACGATTTCAATTTCAGTCAACGTTTACCGACGATGTTTACACATAAATCTGTCTTGGGTCATAGTTTAGGACGCACGCGATTTTTTTAGTTGCAGATTCATCATTTTAATTCAAAATGAACTATCTTGTTGGAAATTTATGTATTTTGTTGAGCATTCGTCTTTTTCATTTAAAAATTCAATTATTTAATTGAAAATTAATACATTTTATTAAAAACTTATCTTTTTTGGTAGAAAATTAATCCCCTTGGTTTAAAGTTTATTCATTTGTTTGAATATTAATTTGAAATTCAATTGTTTTGTAGAAAATTCGTATTTCTTCTCAAAAATTCAACAATTTGGTCGAAAATTGAAATTTTTTGTTAGAAATGAATTTTTTCATTCAAAGATTCATGATTTTAATGAAAAAAACATTTCTCTAGTAAAAAAATTAACTATTTTGTTGAACCTTCTTTTCTTTTTTTGTTGAAAATGATTTTTTTCAGCTGAAAATTTATCTGTCCCCTTTTTGATTCAATTTTTTTTCTTCATTGACTGAAGAATCTTTTTTTGCTTGAAAGTTCGTCTATTTGACCTGAAAATCCGTCTCTTTTGGTAGAAATTTTATTTTGTTTCAAATTTGTTCGTAAACTATTTTTTTGAGGTTTTATGTATTTTTTTGAGAATTTGTCTTTCATAGTAAAAAAATAATCTTCTTCATTGAATATTGGGAAGACTGAAAAATTCCGAAAAGTAAAATTCCCGGCACTGTGAAATTCCCGAATAATAAAATTTTTGAATTGTGAAATTCCCCATTATTAAAATTCTGAACAGAAAATTTCCGAATTATGAAATATTCAAACTAGGAAATTCCCGAATATTAACAATTAAAATTTGTTTTTTAGATACAAAAATTTAATTGTAATATAATTTTAATGGTTTAATTCAATTGATTTTATAATTGAAAACAGTTTTAATTGTAACAATTTTCCGTCGGGAATTTTATCATTCGAGAATTTTCCAATTTAGTAATAATATAAACTGTTCGGGAATTTTTCAATTCAGAAATTTTATTATTCAGAGAATTTCATAATTTGGAAGTTTTATTATTCAGGAATTTTATTATTCGGGAATTTTATTATGTGGAAAGTTCATTATTCGGGAATTTTCCAGTTCGGGAATTTTACAGTGACAGGAATTTTATTTTTTGGGATTTTTCAGTCATCCCTGAAAATTCATCTTTTTGGTTGAAAAATCAATTATTTGGTTGAAAATTCAAGTTTTTTGTAGAAACTTTGTGTTTTTTTGTTTGTTTGGAAATTCAAAAATTTGGCGAAAAAAAATCAACTTTTCAGTCGAAAGTTGAACTAAATTGTTAAAAATTAATTTAACTTGCCTTTTTTGGTACAAAAGAATTCCTTTCGTTTTACAATCCATTTCTTTAAAATGTATGTATTTTTATAAAAAATCGTCTTTTTTGTAGAAAATAAATTTTTGATCATGCACCTTTTTTGTTTCCAAATTCACATCTTTGGTTGAACATACATGTAATTTCTTGAAAATTTATTCTTTTTGACTGAAAATTTAACTACACCATTTCTTGAAAATTTTTTAAACTGTTTATTCAAATTTTCTGTATTTTGTTGAGAATTTGTCTTTTGAAGTAGAAAAATAATCTCCTTGATTAAAAATTTATCTTTTTGTTCGAAAATTCAATTATTCGGATAAAAATTCAAGTTTTTTATAGAAAATTTGTATTTTTTACTCAAAAATTTGACAAAAAATCAACTATTCGGTCAAAAGTTGAACTAACTGGTTAAAAATTAATCTAACTTGTCTCTTTCTGCAGAAAATTAATTATTTTGGTGTACAATTTATCTACTTAGTTGAAATTTATGTATCTTCATGAAAATTCGTCTTTTTTATAAAAAATCCATTTTTTTTGTACAAAAAACTGTTTTGGTTGAAAATTGAACTATTCTGGTTAAATTCAACTGTTTGTGAATTAAAATTAAATTCGAAACAAATAATTCGATAGTTATTTCAAGCAAAACAGATTTTTTTTATTTACAAACAGTTGAATTCAACCAAAAATAAGAATTTTTAACAAAATAGTTGAATGCTCAACCAAAATAGATTAATTTTCAATCAAAATAGTTTTTTGTACCTAGAAAATTTAATTTCTGCAAAAAAGACGAATTTTAATAAAATAACATAAATTTCAACCAAATAGTTAAATTTCAAACCAGAAGGAATCATTTTCTACCAAAAGAACATTTTAGATTAATTTTTAACCAATTATTTCAATTTTCGACTGAATAGTTGGTCACTTTTGCAAATTTTTTCATTTCCGAACCAAAAATACAAATTTTCTACAAAAAAAAAGTTGTTTTTTTCACTATTCAACTATCAAAAATCAACTATTCGTTTTGGAAATGTATTTTTTTTCTAAGAATTCGTCTTTTTTGATGGAAAATTAGTTTTCTTGGTAGAAAATGCATCTTTTTGGTTGAAAATTCAACAATTTTGTAGCAAATTCAACGATTCGATGGAAAGTTTGCACTATTTTGTCAACAATTAATTTTCGTTCAAATTTTTTTCTCCGTTGACTAAAAAATCATTTTTGATAGAAAATTCGTCTTTTTAATTTGAAAATTCATCTCTTTGGGTAGAAATTAAATTTTTTCTTAATTAAAATGCAACTATTTGAGTTCCATTCTTCTGCTTTTGATTTCAAATGAAAATGATGTTTCAAAATTTCAGAAAAAAAAAAAAAAAAAAACTTCACGTAATTGTTGCACTATCCTGTATGTGAAACATATAGTCATTAAATTAGAGTTATCTTATTGTTGAGAGTACTTCCTGTAATTTTTCACAACATTAAAGTTTATTTTCCAATTCCGCTGCACTAAAGAATCAGTGTCTACGAACCAAGCGGTCTTTTTATTGCCACTAAATGATAATTAATCAAATTAAAGACCAAGGATGAAGTAATTTAGGAAATGCTCATTCTCTATATTCGGTTCGAAGAGCTCTCACTCTTTGTAATCGACCAAGACTCCTCGAACTGATCCCAGTTGTTTTTCAAGCTAATTGACCTAATCACGCTTTTTATTCGATGGTTTATTGCGATTTAAAAGATAATTCTAAGTACCTAATAAAAAACAGTCTGCCGAGTGTGTTTGTAATTTATCCACAGTTTCGAAACTAGGACATTGTAGAGTGCACATTTGGGTGTTACAAAAATTCACTGACATTTTTTCTCTCGAATTTTTATGTATATCGCCCGGAAATTTTTTTCCTTAAAAAAAAAAATGAAATAAAAAACGTGAGCCGTCGATGGATGCCAGGCAGAGGTGATAACTTCATATGATGTATGCATCATATTGTATGATACTGTATCACATTCTTTCATAGTGTATGATATTGTATCACATTGTATGCTATTGCATCATATCGTATTATTTTGTATCATATTGTATCATGGAATATGACACTGTATCCTATTGTATCATTTAATATCAAAATGCATCATTATAGTGTAACTTGGTACAGCATGCTGTATATCATATCGTACTGTATCATATTGTATGATATTGTTTCGTAATGTATTGCATTACATCATATTGTATCATACCATATGATATTGTATTATACTGTATCAAACTATATCATATTACATTAAACTGTATTTTACTGTATCATATAGTGTGGTAGTGTATAATATTATACAATACTGTATAATTTGTGCAATGGTGTACCGCATATTGCATCATATTGTATTATTTTGTATCATATTGTACTATTTTGTATCATATTGTATCATGACACATGACATTGTATCATAGTGTATCATAGTATAACTTGGTACAGCATGCTGTATATCATATCATACTGTATCATATTGTATGGTATTATTTCTTAATGCATCGCATCGCCTCACATTGTATTATATTGCATCCTATTGTATTATGTTGTATCATATGGTGTCATCATATGATACTGTATCATACTGTATCATATTGTATAATGTTAGTTCATACGGTATCATGCTGCATCATATAGTGTGGTAGTGCATCATATTGTACAATACTGTATTAGATTGTGCCATGTTGTATCATATTTATTGTATTGCATCATTTTGTATCATATTGCATGATACTGTATCATAATCCATAATATTTTATGATATCATATCACATTGTATTAGGATGTATCATATTGTATCATATCATATGACACTGTATCATACTGTATTTTATTACATCATTTGGCATTACATTGCCTTATATCGTATCATATTGTGTCGTATAGTGTGATTGTGTATCATTCTGTAGCATATCGTGCGATATTGTATCATATTGCATCGTATTTCATTATATTGTATGATACTGAATCATATTCTATTATATTACATGATATTGTATCACACTGTATGGTATTGCATCGTATTGTATTATTTTGTATCATATTGTATCGTGGCATATGGTATTGTATCATATTGTCTTATATAGTGTCATAGTGCATCGTTATAGTGTATCATAGTGTAACTTGGTACAACATGATGTATATCATATCATGCTGTATCATATTGTATGATATAATATCAAAGTGCATCATTATACCATATGATATTGTATTATACTGTATCATATTGTATCATATTACATCAAACTGTATTTTACTGTATCATATAGTGTGGTAGTGTATAATATTGTACAATAATGTATTATATTGTGCAATGGTGTATCGTATTGTATCATATTGTATTATTTTGTATCATATTGTATCATGACACATGATATTATATCATAGTGTCATAGTACATCGTTATAGTGTATCATAGTATAACTTGCTACAGAATACTGTATATCATATCATACTGTATCATATTGTATGATATTGTTTAGTAATGCATCACATCGCCTCACATTGTATTATGTTGCATCCTATTGTATTATTATGTTGTATCATATGGTATCATCATATGATACTGTATCATATTGTATCATATTAGTTAATACGGTATCATATTGTATCATATTAGTTAATACGGTATCATGCTTTATCATATTAGTTAATACGGTATCATGCTGTATCATATTAGTTAATACGGTATCATGCTTTATCATATAGTGTGGTAGTGCATCATATTGTAGAATGCTGTATTATATTGTGCCATGTTGTATCATATTTATTGTACTGCATCACTTTGTATCATATTGCATGATACTGTATCATAATCCATAATATTTTATGATATCATATCACATTGTACTAGGATGTATCATATTGTATCATATCATATGATATTGTATCATATTGTATCTTATTACATCATTTGGCATTATAATGCCTTATATCGTATCATATTGTGTCATATAGTGTGATTGTGTATCATTCTGTAGCATATCGTGCCATATTGTATCATACTGCATCGTATTTCATTATATTGTATGATACTGAATCATATTCTATTATAGTATATGATATTGTATCACACTGTATGGCATTGCACAATAGTGTACTATATTGTGCCATGTTGTATCATATTTATTGTATTGATGCATCATTTTGTATTGTTTTTGCATCATATTGAGTCATACTGTATGATAATGTATCATAATCCATGATATTATAGGATATTGTATAACATTGTATTAAGATGTATCATATTGTATCATATCATGATATATTGTATCATACTATATCATATTACATCAAATTGCATTACACTGCATTATATCGTATCATATTGTGTCATATAGTATCATCATACTGTATCATACCGTACCATATTGTATCATATTGTGTCATATTGCATCATATTGTATGATGCGATAATTATGATTTTTTCGCGGTTTTCTTCAAGCAAATTGTTTCTAATGCATGAATGACTACTTTATACTGATAATTAGTTTTACATAAATTGTTTAAACAATTTATTTTTTTTTTTAGCAATTTTCTCTTAGAGTATAGCTGGAGAACCGACGTTTTTTTAATTTTCCGCTTTTTGTCCAATTTTCAATTAGTCTAAGATAATACTTGATTGATTTTAACAAATATAATTGTTTAAACAATTTATTATTATTCTTAATAATATTCTTTCCTAATATTGCTAGAGAATTGCAGTTTTTTAAAAACTTTTCCAGTTTTTGTCCACTTTTCAATTAGAGCGAGGTAAATTATTAATTAAATTCAAAACATCAATTGTTTAAACAACTTTTCATTATTATTAATAATATTCTTTTTAGCAAAACCAATTATTCACACAAATTATTATTGTTTACAACTATCTTTTTCCTTAGTAATGCAAGCAAGTTGTCGTTTTTTCTTAAATTTTTTACTTCTTGCCCACTTTTTACTCAGTAAAGTAATAAATAATGCAATTAAAAAAACAATTGTTTAAACAATTTATTATTGTTTATAACTATCTTTTCTTAGATAAGTGCTAAAATGTTGCCGTTTTTTATGAAATCTTTAGCTTTGCTTTGACTTTTTATTTATGAACAAATAATGAACAATAGAGAGAATAATTTTTGAAACAATCTTTTTCTTGTTTGTGAGTATATTTTTCTGAAATAAAACAGATATTTAAAATATTCTTCCAAATTTTCTATATTGATCATATGAAATGTAAATTTTCCTTGAAGTACTTACTAAAAAGCCTTTTTGTTCAAATTAATATTAATAATTATTATTTCTTTCTAACTAAAAAATCAAAGCTGAAAATTTCAGAAAAACCCGCATCTTTCTAGCATTGCTCTAAGAGAATATAGTTATAAACAATAATAAATTGTTTGAACAATTACTTTTGTTGATTCGAATTAATTATTACTTCACTTTGATTGAAAATTGGACAAAAAGTTGAACATTTTTGAAAAAAAAAACCGCAAGAGAAAATTGCTAAAAACAATATTAAATTGTTTAACCAATTTATGTAGGAATCTAATTATCAGTATAGAATAGTATGTTCTGTATTTAAAACAATTTGCTTTAAAAAATCTGCAATAAAATCATAATTAGCGCAGAAAAATAGCAAAACCCATTTTTTCACTTATGGGGTTTTTTTTGGGATTTTATGAAACAAAATTATGGGAGTGATATTCAAAAAGAAATATTTAATTCGTATTTTATTGCTAATTGTGAAATCAAATATTTGATTTCAAATTGATTCAAATATTGAAGATTCTGAATAAAATTTGCAAAAACGTATTTTTTTCTTATGGGAAATACGTGTCAAACTTTATGGGGTTTCAGCCACCTCTGAAGCACAAATTATTATTGTTTTAAATCATTTTTCTCAGAATAGAGTTCGAAAGTCGCGGTTTTTCCCAAAATTTCAAACTTATTCTCAACTTTGCAGTTAGATCAAAGCAATAATCAATGCAATCCAATAGAAATAATTGTTTAAACAATTTATTATTATTTTCAATAATATTCGCTTCGAATAATGATAGAAAGTTGCGGTTTTTTTTAATTGTGAACTTTTTGTCCACTTTTTACTAAGAGTGTATTTAACATTGATGAAATTAAACAAACATAATTTGATTAACAATTTATTAGGGTATATCCCTATCTTCTCTTAAAATAATTCTAGGAAGTCGCAGGTTTTTATGAAAATTTTAATTTTTTGTATACTTTTCAATAAGAGTGACGTAATAATTGATATAAGTTGAAAAAAATGATTGTTCAAACAAATTATTATTATTTTTAATAATATTCTATTTAAATCATGCTAGAAATGTAGAAATGTAGTGGTCAAAAAGTGGAAAATTTCAAAAACAAAAACCCCAACATAGTAGCATTATTTGGAGATAATATTATTATCAAAATCATCACTATAGGAGAAGATAGTTATAAACAAAAATAATTTGTTTACACAATTATTTATGTCGAAATTCATCAATTTTCACCGCGTTATAATGAAAATTGGACAAAAAGTTGAATTATTAAAAAAAGTAACTTTATAGCATTATTCAAAGAGAATATTGTATAATAATATATAATATAATAATAATTAATTGTTCAGAAAATTATTTTTGTTAACTTAAATGAATGAACTCTAATTGAAAATTGGACAAAAAGTGGCAAACTTTAGAAAAAACTGCAAGTTTCTAGCGTTATTCTAAAAGAATACTATTTTAAATAATAATAAATTGTTGAGACAATAATTTAATAAAAATATAATTGAGTATTGCCTTGCTATAACTAAAAGGACGAAAATCAGTGAAAAAACCGGGGAAAAAAAACGACTTTCTACCTCTATTCTAACAGAAAAATTGCTAAACACAATAATAAATTGTTTAAACAATTTACCTAAACATCTAATCATCCGTAGAAAGTAGTATATGTATTCAAAACAATGTGTTTCAAAAAAACGCAAAGAAATCATAATTAGCGCCAGAAACTTGAAAAACCCAATTTTTCATTCATGGGGTTTTTTTGGGATCCTATAAAACACACTTATGGGGGGTGATATGTAAAAAGTAATTTTTTATTCGTATTCTACAGCTAATTATGAGAAAAATGTTGAATTTCAACAAGATTTACCTAATATTGACGATTTTGAATAAAATTTACAAAAACGTATATTTTTATGGGAAATACGGGTGCAACTTCATGGGGTTTGCGGAACCTCTAAATTTCTTTCCTTTTAGCATTTATTTTTTTGTGGATTCAAAAAAAATTGGGGGCGTTTTGCATGAAAATTAAAAAAAAAATTCCAATGCGTTTTTGGACCATCCTAATACATATGCATCATCTCTGGTTAACAAAAAAGGGTGACTAACAGATAAAGGGGGACAAAGGAAATTGAAAACATTGATAAACGTGACAAAAAAATTTGATTTACGCAACTTCGAGGTGAAAAATGGGATTTCAACCCACCTAAAATACCACAAAGCGCCTGGCGATAAATCTCAATAAACAAAGGCAAAAATTCAATTAACTCCATATCAAACTTCACACTCTTTCCCCTATTCCCCTCTTTTTCTCTTATAAACGAAAAATTATTTTTCTTTTTAGGCGCCAACATTTGGCACAGCAAATCTTTTTTTCGACCAATTTTTTAAACATTTTTAATTTTCTATTTTTTTCCAAAGCTTGTTTTCAAAAAATAATTTTTTCCAAATTTTGCTTACATAATTTTTTTCCAAATTTTTCTTACATAATTTTTTTTCCAAATTTTTCTTACATAATTTTTTTTCCAAATTTTTCTTTCATAATTTTTTTCATAACATTTTTCTTACATCATTTTTTTCATAAAATTTTTCACATAATTTTTTCTCAAAACATTTTTTTAATCACATTTTTTTTACAAAAATAAAAAATATTTTTGTTTTAAGATATTGTTAAAAAGCCTTTCTTGTAGACGATCGGCGCCTACTTTGACTAGTTTTTTCACTGAAATGTAAAACATAGAACTCAAGAAGAAAATGAAACTTTTTTTTTGCAAGTTAATTCTATTTAATTGAAAAGGCAACTATTATATTTCTGATTCAAAATTCTACTATTTGGTTCAAAATTTAAAATTGTTTTGAAAGTTCAATTTTTTTAGTTTAAAATTTAGTTTTTCTAACTGAAAATATAACTAATTTATTTTTGGCCTTTTCGGATTGAAAAATTAACAATTTAGTTGGAAATTTGTTTCTTTCTTGACTTAAAAATCTTTTCTAATCAAAAAGTAAACTATTTTATGAAAATTTTTTTTTTTAATTCATCTCTCTTAGTAGAAATTTAATCTGTTTTGCTTAAAAATTCAACTGTTTGTTTGAAAATTAATCTGGTTTGTTTGAGGAATTAAATGTTTTTTTTTAAATTCTTCGACATTTTTGGTTGAACGTTTATTATATTATTTTACAATTAAACTATTTAGTTGTAAATGAACTTCTTTGTTGAAAATTTATATTTTCGGCTTAAAAATGGACTTTTTCTTTAAAAAAACGTATTTTTGGAATGTAAAGTCAATAATTTTGTTAGAAAAATAAACTATTTGGTTACAAACAAACTTCTTTGTTGAAAATTCATATTATCGGGTTGTAATGTCAATTATTTTGTAAAAAATTCGCCTTTTTGGTTCGAAAATTCATCTCTTATGATAAAAAATGTAATCTTCTTTGGTAAAAATTTAAGAGCTTGGTTGAAAACTTTTGTATGTTTTTAAAATCTTGTCTTCTTTGGTAGAAAATTCATTTTTTGGATTGAAATTTAAAGTTATTTTTTAAGAATTAAACTTTTTGGTGGAAAATTAACTTTTTCAATCAAAATTCAATTGTTTTGTGAAATTTTTTTTTTTTTTTTAAATTCATCTCTTTTGTATAAAATGTCATCTTCATGGTCAAAAAAGCAAATGTTTCGTTAAAAGTTCTTGTATTTTGTTGAAATTTCGTTTTTTTTGGTAGAAATCTAATCTTCTGTGTTGAAAATTCATATTTTTGTTTTAAAAATTGAAGTATTTATTTGAAAATTAAACTATTTGGTGAAAAATTAACTTTTTGGTAGAAATTTAAACTGTTTGGTTGAAAATTAACTTTTTTGTTGGAAGTTTATATATTTATTTTTTTTATTTATATGTATTATATATATATATCATATATTTATATAAAACTAATTGGTAGAAATTCAACAATTTTGTAGCAAATGAAACCCTTTGTTAAAAGTTAACTTTTTTGCTTCAAATTTATGTTTTCGGGTAGAAAATTCCATTTTTTTGTTGAAAGTAATTTTTTTAATTGAAAATTTAACTTATTTAAATTGAAAATTCCATAGTTATAGTTGAAAATTCATCTAATTGGTTAAACTGCAATTTCTTTAACTTGAAATTTAATTACTTAAGTTTTGGTTGACAATTTATCTCTTTTAGTACAACACTAATTTTTTTGTTTGAAAATTCAATAATTTCAATTGAAGATTCATTGTTTTAGATTGAACCTGTTACGTTTGGCTTAAAATTAATTGTTTCAACTAAAAATGCTATTATTCCATTTTCGGTTGAAAATTATTATTTTTTAGTTCGAAATTCCACTATTTGATTGAAAATTTGTCTTCTTCAATTAGAAATTCAACTTCTTCGTTGAAAGTTAATGTATTTTGTTAAATAATTGTATTTTTGGGTAAGAAATTAATATTTTAACAAAATTTTCTTTTGAAAAAAAAAAACACCAAACCCTCGGTTTATGGCCATTGTCGGGGGTTCCCTGCAAATAGCCTTGGCCCTAAATCGGGGTATCCGCACGTAAACAGTCAGGGCCATGAGAACCATTTCTGTTGGATTTTTCTCTGTAGTAAAAAATATTTTTTAAATTTCGTCCAGTTTGTTATCTGATACAGATAATAATTTAAGCTTGAAGAAAAACTACAATTCCAGCAATACATATCAATTTAAGAAAAAAAGTTTGAAATTAGAACCAAATAGTTCAATTCTTCTGCCAGGAAGACACATTTTTGGAAGATAGTTGAATTTTCAACGTTGATGTGGATTCTAAAATTATTGCTTGTGAAATTTTATATTTCTGTTGTGATTCTCTACAATAATTTGTATTTTTTATACAAATTTTTTACATTTTTTAACGAAGAAGTACAGATTTTAACAAAAAATTGCAGTTGTAGAAATGTTGTACCGTCTTTTAAAAAATGTTTCCACCAGGGAAAGTCTTTTTTTTTCTTGAAAGTTCAACTATTTCGTTAAAAATTAACTTTCCTATCTTTGAAAGTTGGTTTGTGTCGTTACCGTTAGCGTTACCGCTTGAGTTATAACCATCAGGCGATCTCACCGACAATGGGCGATCTGTGTTTATTTGAACTCGAGATGTTTGTTTCCATTAGAAGTTTAGTGGAAGTATATGCATGTATTTTTCGGTATATATATACGATTCTTTGACGCATTTTTCTGAAAGAAGGCTTTTCATTAAAATTTTCAATACTTTATTGGTATTTTGAAAAATTTATTTTCTTTCTAACGTTTTAGTCATAGTTCATTCACATTTCAAAATGTTTGAAAATTTCCAAATTTTGCTTACCGTTTATCTTTTAATTAAAGCTTTTCACATTTTGGAAAATTTGTGTTTAGATTTTTATATTATAATAAATTTTGTTAATTTTTTATTTAAAAACCAACCTTACATTTTTCTTTAACATTTCAGAAGTACCATTTTTTTAATTTTCAGATTTATCATAAAAGGTTTTATATCTGTGCTGAAACTATCTGTAAATAATTTCCAGTAGTGAAGAATGATTTAAAAAATTGTTTATTACATTATAAAAAAATTATTGAACGGAAGTTCCTTCCGGGATTGGGAATGTCTAGCTTATTGAAATCCAGAGTTTTGGTATGGAATGTGCGAGAAATAAAAGTTTTATTATTGTTACTTGAAAGAAGATGCTGGGCAATTCAAACAAAATTCACAGTTTGGCTATTTATCAACGAAAAGGCTTAATTTTTTTCAACTAAATAAGCAAAGAATGTTTTTCCGATGACTGCTTGAATGAAACCTAGAAAATTTCAAAGCATCATTAATTATATAAACAGTTTTTATAAACAAATTCAGAGTTTTTCTATTTTTCAACGAATAGGCTCAATTTAAAAAAAAACTACGAATGATTTTCCAGTGACTGTTTGATATACTCTGCAAATTTACAAGAATTGATGAATATTCAAACAATTTTCATAAACAAATTCAGAGTTTGTCTATTTTTCAATCAATAGGCTCAATTCAAAAGAATTGACTAAGAATATCTTTGCGATGACTCTTTTCTATGGTGCTTTGAAAATTCCCAAGAGTTATTATTTAAACAATTTTTTATAAATAAATTCTTAGTTTGTCTATTTTTCAAGAAATAGGCCCATTTTGTTGGAAAAATTAACTCAGAATATCTTTGCGATAACTATTTTCTGTTGCTTTACAAATTCCCAAGAATTATGATTTGAACCATTTTTGTAAGGAAATTCA
>CAKNXH010002146.1:1017-79153 GCA_932178445.1 Andricus quercusramuli | reverse complement strand
TAATTCGAATACTCGCGAGATTGAATGTATATGGGCCAATGCCAACGCAAGAACAGATTGTATTATCAACAGACGATGGTGACATCTTCGCAATATTAGAGACAAGCAATAGTCTTGCTGGAATATATTCATATCAAGGTCGCTTTAGTAGCAGAGGACGGGCAAAAATAAACATGGAAACGGGTAAGATTTCTAAATTGACAAAAGATGAAATAAGGGAAGTTCCAGTAGGCCGCTCTAGCAAAATCCTACTTAATTTTAGAGTAGAGCGTGTTAACCCCGATCCACCAAATCATTAATTTGATTAAGATAGAATGCAAGAATAACAACAGTGATTTATGTACAACCTTTAGATTTTTATTTACAATAATTATCCTTCCTCCGATAGGTCCCTAGCGTACTGGCAGTGTGCTCAAGTAATCATATATGACTTTCAGTCATTCTAGAGAAAAGTGGTAAACAAAATTAACGCACGTAAACATAGACCAGGATGCGCCAGTTTTATAACTGCCTCTTAGATCCTTTCCATAGATACACAAATGTGCTATAATTATCAATTGAATTATAATCTATCAAATGTATTTTGTTTCTTTAATAAATGGTTGATGTTTATAAATTGTGTTTCTGTTTTTGATGATAATTTTTCGTTCTGAAAAAAGAGAAGAAGAGTTTTTCTATACTATACAATCTATTTATTTTTTCTATACCATCCAAACATCTCAGAGCAAAAAAATCCACCTCCAATTTGAGATCGATCATCAGTTTCTTGAATGTCAAGTTCGCCCCGTAAGTTTTTTTAACTGTCAAAAATACGTTTTTCCTAAATTTTCTCGAAAACTTGATGCAATAGCAATATTCAGCTTTCGAATTCAGATCCAGAGATTCAATAGAATGTTGTATATTTAGAGGAATTGAAGTCATTAAAAAAAATCATGAAAATTCAAAAAAGTTTGAAAGAATTTCAAACTTCAAATCTTTGAAATCCTACTAATTTCTGACCAAACAAGTGACTCATTACTACAAAACAATTCAAGAGAATTCAAATGAATTGGAGAATTCTTTGAAATCTAAAAAAACCATTTATTTCAGTAACAATTTAGTGAATGTCGAGGAATTCATGGAAAATAAGAGAAATTCGATGAAATTCATAAAAAGTCGAGCTAAATTTGAAAAGCAATCAAGTGAATTGAAAAGATTCAAAAATATGGAAAATATGTATTGAATTGAATTTGAGATGAGTTCGAAAGAAACTAAAGAGAATTCAAGAGAATTGCATGAAGTTCCCAAGAATTTAAGGTGGTTTTGGAGACTTTGAGATGAATCGTACAAAAACTTTTTGAAAATCCATTGAATTGAGTAAAATTGAGTGCATATAGATGTGGGCAATTTATATTTTAGACACCAATTTTACGAGCCCTCTAAATTAACATGAAAATCTTCTTACGTAAAACGCCATTAGAATTTTGAAATGTTGCAGTAGTGGGAACGTAATACTATAACCAAAACATGACGAAATATGTATATGAATCAACGTACAAAATTTCGTGCATATAGTAAAGTATTGTATCCACGAATAGCATTAAGGGTGACCGTCAAGATAATGACCAGAGTATACTCAATCCCCATTTTTTCCATTTAGGTGAAGAATAGATTAATGTGTTGATGAAGAATTTATTTAAGTGTATTTGCTTCAAGCTCCCTTCATATTGTTCATAGCCCATTTATGAGAGGGACCTACCGTTTGAGGTGGGTTCCGAACCACCAAGAGCAACAGCCTGAAGTACTTAGAGAATCTTTTTCTCTAGAGGTACTGGTCCCACGACTCTCCGGAGATGAACAACTTCCTTGCTAGGCAAGTGTTCACCGCATGGGCCACCGAGGCTCTTCCAGAGTGCGAGGCGGGAATCGAACCCGCAAGCCGACGGAGTGGGTCCAAAGCCTATGCCTTAACCCCCTCGACCATCCTCCCGCTAACTAACAAAATTTTGAAACTGATTTCAGCTGTATGCAGTCTCAGGATATAAATAGATTCATCCCAAATTTTGTAAGGGACCAAGGTTGAAACGTTTGAGTGTAAGGCCTTTTCAAACATGTGTTTACTAACGATCTATAATATAGAAAGTGCATAATGAAATTGACCTCAGATTTGTATATTAATAGGAGAAACAGAATATATTTAACCTATAAAATGGATCCAACCGGGTGTTAAAAGAATCTTTCATCGCAGTCCATATAATGTGCGTGGATATTTTCGAAGCCAGTTCCGAAGGTTGTAGTTTTCCATTGTCAGTCTCACATTTTTTGAATTGAGTTAATGACATGGTGGATTGTAATTTACACGCTCTACTCTAAAATGACGTAGTATGTGGTAACGGGGGCCTACTGCAATTTGGTCAACTCCACCTTCGAACATCGTCAGGCGAACCTGATATGAATATATTCCAGCAAAGGAAATGGGTGTCTCCAATATTGCAAAGACGTAACCGTCAGCTGTTGATGATACAATTTGCTCTTGTTCTGGTATTGGAGCAAATATATTATGACCAGCACGTAAATGAATTGGCTTATCTGCAGGAAAAGTGTATCTTCGAAGTTCGAATAGTTGGTGCGGATTCTTATAGGAAGGCAGCTGAATGGATTCAAGTTGGTCAAGTTCATGTTGAAGTCCGGTAGAAGGAACAATCGTAGTAGGTCGAATAATCAGCCCATCAGGAGGAGTCCTGGACCTGGCACGAAACGCAGGCTCAGCAGGAGTAGAAGGTCTGGCTGGAGAAGAAGAAGACCTGGCCCGAGAATCAGCTCTGGCTGGAGGAAGATGTCTGTCTAATAAAGAAGAAGATTCGGGTATGGTAGTTTAAGTGCTTCTGACACAACTTTATTTCTTTCCAAGCAAGGGGAACAATGAGACGAATAATTTTCTTTGTCTTGATTGAATTTATGCTTTCGAATTTTACTGGATGTGCAAATTTTATATTTTGAAATTTGAACTCTATCTTTATTGGTCGATGCTATTCAAATTATAATGTTGATGTGTGATCAGTATGTTTATAAGGTGAACCACTTGCTGGAAATATATTCAGGTCAGTTTCTTTGAATTTGAATAGAATATTTTCATAACGATATATTCAAATTCTGATTCATCAATGCTTAACTAATTGCTACCAAAGGTAAAGTTCCAGGCTTCCGGCATTTGTGTTCATAGAGAAAGAATAAATCTTTCAGAAGAAATTAATGGATGGGTTGGAATCCAACGCTAGGGTACAGAAAGCGTGCTAGGTAATTTGAAAATTCCAGAAACGAATGGTTACAGAGACAAATTGGTTAGCTTATGCTTAGAAAATGGCTTGTTTATTGCGAACACTTGGTTAAGGCATGAAATGATCCACTTGTACACTGACTGCGTAAATTTAGACTGAGAGAGATAGTAGGAGACACAAGGGTAATGAGAGGTTTCTAATGTGGAACGGATGATTATCTCGTAGTTTCACATATCAACTTAGGTCAAGGATTGAGGAGAAGGATAACTAATACAATGAAACAGATGCGAGCGAAGATAGAGACCAGAAACCCGGAGAGAACTGACAGATCAGATGAATAAACGCCTAGATGAAACAACTTGGGAGACGTCAATACCCAATGAAGATATAAAGGCTGCATTCACAATGTCTCAGAAAGGCATTGTTGGGAGTAAAACTGAATTTTGTGACACTGCGGTTGCAGAAAGAATGACTGGATATTTTATGGAATGAAGAAATCCGCTTAGCTGTCAACGAAGAGGAATAAACGTATTGGACATTGAAAAAGGGCAAAAAGAAACGAATGAGTAGTACAGCGGGGTCGGAACTAGGATCATTAGGAGGTGAAGCTATGGAGCAGCACAAATGCGACATAGAAGAAGATACGTCGGAAAATCCGGTTGAAGAAATTAATTCCTCGGGGACTGAAGATATAATTGAGAACTTGAGCAATGGTAAGGCTACTGTCCATGGTATTTACGCTGAAATCCTTAAACACGGTCCTGGTACGAGAATGAGGCTTGGTAGGAGGAAAATACCTGGCCGGAGAATGTGGTCTGGCTGGAGGAAGAGATCTGTCAGAAAGGAGATGTCTGTCTGATGAAGAAGAAGACTCACAACGAGGAACACCAGAAATAGGCTCCTAATCAGGTACACACTCAAGCAGTGAACTCAAATCTGGAAGCAGAAACTGTTTTTTTGTCTATATGTGGGTATATCATGCAAAATTTCCAAGTAAAAATGAGCACACGAAGAAAAGGTTGCAGAGGGAAACTTATTGAGAGCTGTTCTTGCAATATTCAGGAAACATTAATCAAAAAAGGGACGTGGAGAAGTTTTATGTCGAATCAATAACGCATGTGTAATTTACGCAGAGCAGACAATACGATGGGCAACCGTGCATATTGATCTGGTAATTATAATTTGCTACGTTTTAGGTACGAAATTAGGAGCATGATGTAGTCTGGAGTTCATCGTTTACCACCGTTATCTTGACACAGCGGCCGCAAGCACTGGAGGTGACAAGAGTCGTCTCTATATGCTTTATTAGAGCCAGCGTCTGCCACTCAACAAGTTTTTATTCGCTTGCTTCCTCGTCGCCTGGAAAGTTTCTTACAATGCGACATGTGTTTGATAAAACTGCTTTTTTGACTGCTTTCAGTAACCTACTTACTCCTGAATGTTCAGGATATTCAGCCCATCTTGCGTGCACATTGCCTGTAGCCAAAATCAGAATAGGATGAATAGATGCATGTTTCACATTCCTCCATAGTGCCTTTACTCTATGCCTTAGCTCGCTATACTTATAGATCTTGGCTGTATAGATTGCCTGCAAATTTTTGTTAAGCGAACAAGAAATATTGATAATGTAGACACTTTCTAAAACGGGATTAGAAATTTATCTATGTAAAGGCATACATTCTGTTAAGATTTCTAGGCACAGAGCAAGTTGTTGTATAGTGCCCACCCCATCATTACGTCTGTGCGTATACACCCTTCGAGCCAAATATCAGATATTGCTGGTCTCAATGTGTCGATGTACCAAGGTTGGATAATTTTATGAAGATGGTACATCTGCTCTCGTCTTTTGATTCCTTTCTCATACTGAGTCAATCGACCTAAGTTGCACCGTACTTTGCTAACATCCATATCGAACATGATCTTTGATGGTGGATCTTGAGTCCTTCCTGGGACAAAGACTGCTATTTTAGGCCTAGTTCTAGTTTTCAATTTTGAATATCTTACAATTTAAAGGAAAACTTTGAAAAGTACATACAAATTATGAGACAGAATATAACTAAAGAGATAAATGTACACTTTATGTTCGTGGATGATATGACTTTCTTAGTTTCAGTTTTTGACTGTTTAGTATTATTGGCAGGTAGCATTTTAAAACATAAGCTGTCATCGAACAGAAGCCGTTGAGCCCCAAATTGATTTTTTAGGCATTATGTTGTGAGCCCACACTTGTAGTTATTTACTACAAGAAACTATCCACCTAGAAACACTACCCAAATCGGGTAGTGTCACGCCTACCCCTAGAGGCTCGCCAAAAGGGAAACGGCTTAATGGTATAATGGTATGTTGTAGGCCAACGTTCTAACTGAGGATCTCTGGGAATCGGAAATTGTCTACGTGACTTTCCACTCAAGTTTTCATGAGAAAACTTTAATGAAGAGGGGCCTACGTGACAAACTGCTGACTCCAAGATGTTTTAAAAAGAAGCTTGCTTACCCCAAGTGACTAATAACCTTTAATCAATCTCCCTTCTCACGCAAGACCACCGGGTAACGACCGGGAAATCCCCGTTATTCACATCAACAGCACGTGATCACATGCTAGCCGTTGCGCCATGTGACGCTTCTCTAGCCGGCACGTTCACGGTATGTTCGGCACGTACGCTAATGATGTCTCTCTCACTCTCACGCGCACGTTCTCTTATCCCTTTCCAGCATCTTCTTCCTCTCTCTCCAGCGCCCTTCTTCCTCTTTCAGACTCATTAGAAAAATATCCGGGGATCTCAGCCGGCGAGTAAAAAGTAAGTAAAAATTGGACAAAATTATTCCTCCGGAATATTGGTTATTCGGGGCTTCAATTATTAATAGACTTTCATTATTCAATGTATTTTTTGAATTTTAATTATAAACAGTAACCCCGAGAACCCATTCTAATAGACTTAGCTCCATCCCCTTTGCGAGCAGATGAAGCCACACTCATACTCATCAACTTGTCGAAGTTTTATTAATTTTTATCGATTGTTTACATTTCTTAAAGTTATTAAAGAACGAAGCACATATAAGGCATATTTTGTATTTGACATGGCGCAGAAGCTCGGGGTCCGAGGAAGTGCGAACGTTAGGCAGTCCCCACCGCTCGGCTGCGATCCCATTGTCGCCGTTTGGCCAATCAGTGCGCTAGAAATCGCTCCCACTGCCACATAGAGCTCTCATATCGGGCTGCCTGCGTGCGAAGAGCAAACCGGACAGTCGTGTTTTGTGTTCGTGAAGTGCATGGTTTTTCTTCTTCCTTTGAACTTTAGTTTGTGTAATTTTTGAAAACGACAGTGAATCCGGGAGCCAGTCTTCTTTTTTTTTTTGTACAAAACTTTGCGGTCCTTTTAGGCACGTGGCCTCCTTTCTACTGAATGGCGGCCCTCTGTCTACAGGGATCAACCTGTTGTGAGGAGTACGAGGTCTCTTTCTACTGAAGGGGGCTTTTGCCTCTTGAAGGAGGTTAATTTAGATCCTTACCTACATTTTGAGGAACGTGAGGCCTAACTCTACAGGAGCGGGCCTTCCGGTGCAAGTGTTAATGGACATACCCGAGACAAGAATTAGGTTCAAAATTTCAAACACTAAACGATCCGCACAAGCTCCTCGCATCCATTGTCTGTCGACTCTCTCTCTCTCTCTTTCTAGCTCTCTTCCGTCGCCGGTATCGAGTGTTGTGTCGCGCCAGTTGAGAGTTTACTTGTCGTAGCCAAATTATTTGATGACGGGGGAAAACAAGAGAGCCCGCCGGAATAAGAAAAACCGAAAACGACGGTTCGAACTGGCTCAGGAACCGGAGTATGATCCGGCTGCGTCTTAACTCTTTCTGGATGGAATAAGACGCATGGCTCGCTGAGCAACGTGCCTGAAAGAACGCCGCCTCTCAATCACCCCGGTCAACTAGTTCCTGGGCCTCACTTACTCCACCTCTTTCCTCAGCGCTTCTTCCTGTTTTCACGAAACAAGAACCGTTCATCCGGTCCTCCCTCCGATCAAGGCGACCATAAATCAGAAACCTGAATTTCGGTACGGCAATTTTAATTCAACATTCTGAGAATAATGTGATAAGATTCTTTGAAACCTTCAAAATCGAAATTTTCCTAACTGGTTTTATTATTCTGGGAAAGTTCAGGTTACTGGATGAACTAGTGTTGCAAATTCGAAATGAAAAATAATGAATTAAACATTTTAGCACTGAAAATATGTATATTTGTTCACGAACAGGATTTTTATTTCATAATTGAAAACTTTTCTCCGGCTCATAACTTTGCTTGAAATAAATTCAGACAATTTCAGAAGTAATTCTTTGGTGTCGTTATGAAATCGAAGTTGCAAAATAATTTATAGAAGCCTCAGAAATTTTCTTCAAAGTTAGTTCGTGATCTGAGAGCTTTTTCCTGTCAAAAATATAATAGCATCTTCAAACGAAGTAAAAGCTTTCATGAATGAAAATAAGAAAATGCACTGAATCTTCGAATTGCTCGAGTTTTCCAATTGTAGTCCTATAAGTATTTTGATAGGATCCAAATTATCACTGGTTCGAAATAACTTGTATCCATAATAATTAGCAAGACTATTCAAATTTATTTCGTATTTAGTGGATCCGTCAAAATGAGTTATTCTGGTAAGTCAATTCGAACTAAGAAAACATCAAAATTTTATGAAACTTGGAAAAGTGATATAGGCTATTGAAGAGTCAAATTTATGATTTTCAAACATTCTGCAAATAGCAAAACTTTCAACAGCATTTTGAATTGACGAAATCTCAGAATGCTAATGGAATCATTTAATATTTTATGAGGGATGAAAAATTAAACGTTTTAGTATGCATGCGTTTTTTTTTCTGAAATTTTATATTGTTGATCAACACAATTAAACGTCTCTCTAAAGGTTGCTAAAACGATGCATGAGCGCGCGTAGCGCTCTTTCACTACTCCATGTTGCATGCGTAGATTTTCTTAAAGCCGGTTGTGAAGAGGGTATTTTACAGTATTGAGTTTTAAATTTTTAAATTGAATTATTAGTGTGGCAGACTTTGGTGTATGCGCTCTACATTGAAACGATTTACGATTTTATTATTGCGGCCTATTGGAATTTCATTAATTTCATCTGTTGTCAACGGGGTAATCTTGCCACTTTCCATGTTCATTTTTGCCCGTCCTCTACCACTACGTCGACCCTCAGAGGAACATATTCCAGTAAAAGAGCTAGGCTTCTCTAATATTGCAAATATGTCACCATCGGCTGTTGATAATACAATTTGTTCCTGGGTTGGCATGTGCACAAATCCATTAGGACCTTCACGTAAAAAAATTCTTTTATCCGCAGGAAAAGTGTATCTGCGAAGTTCGAATATTCGGTTGGGGTTCATGAAAGAAGTAAGCCGAATAAATTCAAGTTGGTCAAGTTCATATTGATGTCCGTGTGAAGATTCAATCTTGGTAGGTGGAGCCATTAACCTAGCAACAGGAGATCTGGATCTGACACGCACAGAAGGTTTGGCAGAAGAAGAAGGCCTGGCCGCAGAATGAGGTCTGGCTGAAGGAGGAGACATGTCATCAGAAAGATGTCTGTCTGATGAAGGAGAAGGTTCGCAATGCGAAACACCAGGTATAGGCTCACCATTAGGTAAACATTCAAACTGTGAACTTAAATCTGCAAGAAGAAAAAAATTAATTTTTTATGAATGTAGGTGTTTCATGCAAAGTTGAGAGGCAAGGCTCAGCGCATTAAGGAAAGATTGTACTAGAAAACCTATTGAAATCTGGTCTTGCAGTATCCAGGAATTAATAATCGGGAACCATACTGTTATTCTCTGTTTTGTAATTCGACATTAGTTATGCAACTTCGACTGCTTATCCATTGAGCATTTGATGACCGGTTTGATTAAAGAGTGATAACTAGATGTTTATATTATGTTAGAGTTTTAGTATTTCGGATTTGTGAAAAGTTATGTAACAATACAGAAACCTTTGAAATTTGGAAGGCAGCATGTCACAACGGTCCAGCTCACATTTTTCTGATTTCGACGGTGATGAAAAATTCACTTCCTGATTTTTTCGAAAATTGAACAACCTAATTTTCGGAATTTCGTGAGATAGCACCTTGAGGCATGCTAAAACGCTTCATTTAACTATTATTGTAAGATATATTCCTACATAGGTGAATACACTTCTGTTTCTACCTTAATTCAATATAATCACTGCTTCCGAAATTCGAAAAATTTCCGTATTAATGGTGATCAGACAAATTGCTCTCTGCGGATCATTCCGAGAAATTTCCTCTTGTTTCAGAAGGAAGATTCATGACAAAAATAGAATTACCTCTCACAGTTGACGTTGAGAGAAATTTCATTTTTTTCAAGCGAAATCTTCTTGCAGCAAACATTATCCATCTGGAACAAACCCTGCCTAATCTTGCACCAAATAATTACGTTTGTGCAAGAAAGAAACGTCAGTTGTTTAAAACAAAACAATGAACAGGAAGATGCTTTTGTTCCAAGATATCCTTACATTTAGTGGAATGCTTAAAATATTCTTGGAATTATATGAAGCACGGTTAAGGCAAGGGTGTCCACTTAGCCCAACGCTTTTTGCGATTTTAATTGCGGATATGGAAAGTAAGCTGGAGGCCGGGGTGGTAGGAGGAGTCAGGATAGGAGGGGTTAGAATTTGGTCACTAGCGTATGCAGATGACATAGTGTTGCTGGCAAGCAGCGAGGAGGCCTTAAAGGAGATGATTAAGAGGTTGAGAAGATACCTGGATAAAAAGGGGTTAGAGCTGAATGTGGAAAAGTCCAAGGTTATGGTGTTCAGAAAAGGAGGGGGAAGGGATAAGGGAAGGGAGTGGAAGTGGAAGGGAAAGGAGGTGCAGGAGGTGAAAGAGTTTGTGTACTTGGGCTTCGTGTTTCGAAGGAATGGTGGAGTGGATGGTCACATAAAAGAGAGAGTGAGGAGGGCAAATGTAGTGATGAGGCAGGTGTGGGGGTTGGGAAAGAAGTTATTCGCAGATGATTTTGGAAGGAGAATGAAATTGTTTGATTCACTAGTGATGAGTGTGCTATTGTATGGGGTAGAAGTGTGGGGGTGGAAGGAAAGTGAAGAGGTTAATAGAACGCAGGAGAGGTATGTAAAGTGGACCCTGGGGTTGGCAAGGAACACGCCTAATTATATTGTCAGGAGGGAGACGGGGAGAGCGAGTGTAGGAATTCTAGCAGGGAGCCGGGCGTGTAAATATGAGGAGAAATTTTTGGAAGAGGGGGGAAGTAGGCTAGTTAGGGCGTGTTGGTCGGAAAAGGAGAACAAGGGAGGGGTGGGAAGATGGAGGCGGAGAGGGAAAGGTATTTTAGAATGAATGGACTGCAGATGGATGAAGTGAGAAGGATGCACGAGGAAGGAAGGAAGGTTTATGACGTGGTTAAGCAAAATGGCATGGAGAGAGAGAAGACAGAAGGGGAAGAGAGAATAAGAGAGTCAAGATTCAACGGGAACTATGTGTGGATTATGCCAAGTGCAAGAGCGCAATATTTATGTGAGAAAGGAGAGAAAGGAAGTCAGGAGCTTATAGAGAGGATGAGGTGTGGGTGCATGGAGGGCTTCAATAGGTTCTGGCTCTCGCGAGAGAAGAGGATGTGTGAACTGTGTGGAAAGGGGGATGCAAGAGTGGAGCACTGGTTGGAGGAGTGCGTGGAGGTAGAAAGAAGTGAGATAAGCATGGAGGTATTGTTGCATGAAAAGGGGGAAAAAAGGGCAGTAGCATGGGTGAAGGGAGTGTTGGGTAAGACGGAGATGAAGAGTAGGAAGGAGGAAGAGGAGTGGAGAAGGAAAGATTGTAAATAGGAGAGAAAGTAGATATAAGTAACATGTAAATATTGTAAATAGTAGATAAGTAGTAGGTATTAGAGCGATAACAGATGTTGGCAAGCGAGGCAATGCGAAAAAGTAGGGATATGCGAGCGAGGAGAAGCGAGGAAGGCAAGGCGATACGAGCGTGCGGCTTAGAGATAAGGAATGGAAGGATGTTAGTTTTTAAGGGTTAGTTTTAAGAAAATTCTGTAAAAAATGGATGTGTAAGCAAGTCAATTTTTTAAGGCCAGCAGGCTGAAAAATAAACGTTTATCTATCTATATTGCTGTACTTACCCACAGAATGAAAGATCACCGCCAAGATGAGGACTGGAGTATGAACGATCCTCATTTTTGTGAATTGGTAGACAAATGGATAATTTTGTTAATGAAGAATTAAGTTAACACTGTATCGAATACATATTCTGAGGCTTCTGTAGCGTGTATATGTAGTATCCTTATCGTTATCTTATACGTGTCAGGTGCTAAGCTTTTCGCTCTGAGATTATATTTACATTGCAAAATTTATATCAAGGAAAAAAGTGCAATTACCTCGATCAATGTGAGTTTGCATTAACCTAACAATTTTTGTAATTTTACAATACATTACATATTTCATTACCCGAAGCGCTAAATACATTTTGACCGAGACATTGGAGAGAAAATAGATAAAGCTCTGTCTACAAATATTTGCATTCATATAAATTCGACGTATGAAAATTACCGAAGTTATCCTCCGACTCTTGACAAAATTACAAAATTTTAATTGCTTTTTAAGACACGTACATCACACAAGACAGATAATAATTCACCAAATGGATGCATTTTTTTTAATATACACAATAACAGTATAAACCAAGATTCATGTTGTATCAAAAAATATATGTTTCTTATGGAGTATATATCTTGAAAACCAACTTACTTATTTTTCAAAAAATTTCAGTGCAGTACGTAATTATTTTTGAAAAAATTCTGAACAGAAAAAAGTCTTGTCTCGGTTCGTGCATATGTATTAGTGGCAAGTTGATTATCTTAGCTATAATTTGGCCTATGCGGTCTTAGAATTGATTTTCCAGGCAACAGACAGCAGATAGTTTCACATAGTCATAAGGTTGAAAAAACTAGGTACATTTCTTTCAGCTTTTCTTGTTCAAAATTACTTCTCAAGAATGGGACACTAAATTAAGAATCTTTAAAACAGACATAACATATTCATTGCAAAACTTCTGTTTTCAGAAATAAACCAATTAATCTTTGTATTGTTGTAATCTCTCTTTTTATTGGATGCGCCAGAGTTATAGAGAATTTGTTTACTAAGAGAATAACCTGGGTATTTAATGAAAGCTTATCATTTTATGGATTCACGAGGCCATTATGGGATCGTTTTTATTTTTACATGAATCCAAAATTATAGGTCACTAACAAAAATTCGATATGATTAAGTTATGAGGTGCAACCCTTGCAACCCTACACTGTTGTCCAAAGATGATTGGGACGAAATTTTGAATAACAGGGTTACTAATTGTCTTCAGAAAAATAATAGCACCCTCAAGGATAATCTCATTAGAGAAACTAATACTTTTCTGCATGAGGAAAACAAAACGATAATAGAGTAAATTAAGGTCCAAATAGAAAAAAAGACGTCACGTCAGCCATCTCTTCTATCAAGAATGAACTTCAGCGCGTGGATTTAACGGTTATTCAAAGTAAGGAGGAAACCTCTAAGTTGAATGCAAGAGTCGGCCAGGTGGAGACCATCAAAAATGAGTTGTCCGAATGGAATCAGTCACGAGAAGGGGAGCTGGAACAATCTCAGGCTGAGAATTAAGGTAACAGCATCCTCTCGCAATCTCTAATTGAAATGAGCGACAGGCAATTGAGGCGTAAAAATATAATTGTATTTGGCCTATGTGAAAACAGAGTGTATGGGGATAACGAAATTCCAACTCAATATCAAATTGACGGAAACCCGGAAAATATAACTGGTTCGGTGCTAAAATAAAAAATTATAGAGTCCCTTAAAGTTGTATTCAATGATATTGAATCACAACCGGTTATAATATATCACAGAGCGGGTAAGTTTTCGCAGAAAGCCACCAGGCCCATGCCAATAAGGATCTTACTAGAATACGAGGACTGCACTCAGATACATCAAAGCATTTGCAGTAGTTCGAAACAGTCAACTCCCACCATCACTAGCAGAAATCCAGACTCGGGCTGATCTTAAAAAGATGCAACAAGATTCATACGAAAGGGAATCAAGCAGTCTACGAGAACGAGTAAAGAACGGAAAATCAAACCTTCGGATGCACTGGAGACATGGCCAACCGATAATGGTGAAAAGGCGGACACCAAAACAAGAGAGGGACGGAGCGAAGCAGACAGCCAAATCATAACCAAATTGTCGTCACCTATCAGTGTGAGTGAGAGTAAATGTGAGGAAGTGTCAAGTAGGGTATTAGTGAGCGTGTATTATTAAAATACTAGAGCCTTCAACACTAAAATTGATAAGGTAAAGGAATTCTCTGATCTCTATTATTATTACGTATTCGCAATCACTGAGTCATGGTTCATGTCCCATGTCGACTCTACTGAATTATTCGATACGCTTAGATTCACTTGTTATAGGCAGGATATGGAAAATGGAATGAGGGGTGTTGCCTTAATGGCCGAAAAGAAAACAATCTAATTTCTCATAAAATCAATCTAGCTCCAGTTTATATTGAAGCTCCATCAGTAAACATTGTAGCTTTCAAAATTTTGACAGTTAACTCTGCTTTTGAATACATATATCTGTATATATCCCTCGAGCCATAAAAATTGAAGAATTAAATAATTTTTCAAACACCTCAGAAGGCTCAGGATCAGTTTGATCATTCTTCAATTACAACTGGGGACTTCAGTGTAAGTAGTTTTCTAGATCGTTCGGAAGGTAAACTGACTGACTTCATAAATGGAAGAGAGTGCAAAAAAATATAACAAACTTGAACTCCCTATTTTCTTACCTTGGGACCTTCTGCCTTCATTGCGAAGAAGCCTTGAAGGTGATACCACTGTTCAAGGATGATGTATGAGCAGGGAGCCCAGACCAGCCAGCGATTCTTTGAGAGGGAGATGAGCCTATGAGGAGAATTCCCACCACGAATAGTCTGTGGACGAAAATGCGGCATGAGACGCAGATATCCCTGCAGAATCTTTTGCGGCAGGCACTGATACCGCACCTCTCACCTTATAGTATTGCACGTACTCATACCACCTCTTTGCGCTACTGAGCCAATTAGCGGTCTCATTCCTTAGGTCAGAGACTGGACTAGGAATGAATTTGAATGCGTACTCGGCGCACTTGTCAATGCTGTGGCACACGCATTTGAAAAGCATGGACTTGGGGATTTACTTTTTCAAGTGTGTATAGTTTACCTTTTTAACCCCTTTTGACACTGGAAAATCGAAAAACAACCTTTAATTGGGTTCCTGGTCATGAAGTACTTCCCATCCCCTGATAGGGATAGTTTTTCGGTTCTTGAGGTTTGGAATGGTGCTATGTAAGTAGAATTGACGTAACTATTATACAAAGACACTAATTGATTTTATCTATTGACAAAAAAATATGTCAAACACATTTGATACGCGTTCTTGTTCATGCCGTATTTTCCACTCCCTCATAGGGCTAGTTTTTCGGCGTTAAAAGGAGTTGGAAGGGTAAGCTAATGACAAACCCGGTTGGAGCATACACTGACGATTATTTTGAGCTTTGTTGCGTCAATTTGTGTTCTGTCCTTCAAAAACTACGTTATCATATAAAAACGCTGAGTCACGTACCCTTACTGTCCCCAGATTTAAAACTTCTTTGTCTTAGAGGGCCATTTTTTGACACTTGTCGATGAATATAATGAATAGCCACAAAAACAACGCATACTTGCCTGACACCTTACATGATATCGAACCAGTCACTCGGTTTTCCATTTACCCTTATACTTGCTTTGCTACGTGCGTGTATTGTTTTTGTTGCTTGTACGAGTCATTCATTCACTGCGTACTCATTCAGGACTCCCCAAAGTTTACTTCTATGCAGCTTGTTAAATGCTCTTTCTGGGTCAACAAGTGCTTAGAAAACTTTCTTCTTTTGTCTCAAACCTTCTCTTTGTGATTTACCTCGAGCTGAATATTTGATTCGCGCATTGTATTTCTGGCATGAATCCACTTTGGACTTCTCATATCTTTCCTCTTGTTATTTTTATTACTCTACGGATATGATACCTCTGTAATAATTGAAGTTACTTTTATCTTCATTTCCTTTTCGCAGTTATGTGGAACTTCTTTAATTTCAATACATCAATTTATTAACTTCCACAACCTAGTCGCCACCATATTGAAGCATTTCTTCTCTTCTACTATTTTGATTTCGTCTTTACTTTCATCAATCAGTAGTTTTACTGTTTTCCTTCTTGTGTTTATCAACATTTTTAATATAGATTACAATGAAATTGAAATTTTTAATTTTCCAGCACTCTGCAATAAATGAAATTTTGCTACTTATTTCGGCTGTATGCAGTCTCAGGATATAAATAGATTCACCATCAATTCTTTGAGGGAACAAAACTGAAACTTTTCAGCAACAGCCTTTTTTTGAAATTTTTGCTCTTGATGCACAATATTGACAGATTTTTTCGGGATTTCTAAAGACATGCATAAGTCCGCCTAGCACACTTTTAGTAATTGCACAAATGATCCAGAATTTTGTTTCAAACGAAGGGTTAAAAAGAACATTACATTCATGTGCATAATAAAAATAACAAAAATTCAAGATTCATGAATGCAAGATTTAACTTAACCCAGCCAACTTGTATTCAGCAGTATTACCATTCGTGTTTCACATGAGAAAAAGTTGCAACTCATCTCCGATGTATGATAAGATTTCAAATGTTATTCGAATTTATTTTTCATACAAACGTGCTTTCAATACAAATTTAACATTGAATATTCTATCAAATTCCAGATGACCAACATACATATGGGTATGTATAAAATCTGCCTAACCGGTAGTTTAAAGACTCTCGCATCGCAGTCCATATGAAGGTAGTGGATTTTTTCAAAGCCGGTTTCGAAGGTTGTAGTTCTCCATTGTTTGCCTTACATTTCGTAAATTGAATTAATGGCGTGGAGGAATGTGACTCAAACGCTCCACTTTGAAAAAACGCGGGATTTGGCTATAGGGGCCTACTCGTATTTCTTGAACTTCATCTTTAGTCAATTGGCTAATGTTGCCCCTGCCCATGTTTATTTTTACCCGTCCTCTACCACTACGGCGACTCTGAGATGATAACATTCCAGCAAAAGAATAAGGTGTCTCCAATATTGCATAGACGTCACCATCGGCTGTTGATAAGACAATTTGTTCTCGGATTGGTATGGGCACATATAAATTACGACCAGCACATATAAGAATTGGCTTATTCGCAGGAAAAGTGTATCTTCGAAGTTCAAATAGCCGATGCGGATTCTTATAGGAAGTAAGCCGAATAGATGCTAGTTGTTTAAGGTCATACTGGGATCCGTCAGAAGAAATGATTGCAGTAGGTGGAGTAATCAGCCTAGAAGGAGGAGTCCTGGACCTGGCACAAAATTTAGGCTCAGCAGTGGTAGAAGGTCTGGCTGGAGAAGGAGAAGACCTCTCTCGAGAATCAGGTCTGGCTGAAGGAAGATGTCTGTCTAAAAATAAGAAAGAAGAAGATTCGAGACGCGGAACACCAGGAATAGGCTGGCCGTTAGGTAAACACTCAAACTGAGAGGTTAAACCTGCAAGAAGAAACAAAGGATTATTATTCAATCAAGTTTGTAGTTATATCAGGCAAAAAATGCAAAGCAAAGCTGAACACAGTGACAAAAGATTGCATTGTGAAATGAATCGCAATCTGTATTCGAAATATTCAGGGAACATTATTCTAAAAGGATCTTGGAAAACTTTTATTTCAGATTTTTCTTAGCAGATTGTAGCGCGCTTCTATACACAAATGTAGCAGAATTTCTGCTGAGCGGAAATGACTGTACGCATCTGTGCATAGGTACCATTCGGAAAAAATGCCGATTCCGGGAAAATTTGTCTGAATTTCATAGTGAATGTGTAATTCTCTTTTTTGCCATACGCAAGGTAACTAGATTTTGATCCGTTGGCTTTCGCAATGTGTACAATGAAATCCAAATGATCTGATAAGAGCCGTAATTTTTGCACTCCGACATTTTTAGGCTTTACCATGTATGTGAATCTTATGCTAAGCGCAATTAGAAATGCTCAATTCCAAATAAGAACGACTGTGAGCCTATAATGGAAGTATGACGATATCTGTATCTGAACCATCCAACCAAATTTTCACGATTTGGACGGTGGATAAACATCCAATTTGTAATTTAAAAAAAAGCCTGAAAGTTTTCTGAAGAGATATTCTTATATTTCGAAAGAATATGATAGAATTGGACCATATGGCCTGTTCATATCCTTCCTTCAACTATTTATGTGAGAGTGATTCGAACAAAGACCGAGCAATTTTGCCTTCTACTTCAACTCAATATACCTTTTGGTTCTGAAATTCAGAAAAATTTTGTAACAATAGGGGATGTTTTTGGAATAGAAAAACTCGACAATGTTTCTAGAACTGTATATGATACACATTGTAGTATTATACTTACCAATAAAATTTAGGATCACCGTCGAGGTAAAGACCAGATTATAAGCGGTTACCATTTTTTTCAAATGAGGGAGAAAATGAATTATGAATTGATGAAAAATTTGGCTAGCACTGTATCCAATTAAATATTCTTGTGTTGCATCAGCGTATATACGCGGTATCTTGATAGTCATCTCATAAGTTTTTGACGGTAAGCTCTTAAATCCTACTGACATTCAATTTACTGTGTTGCATAAATCACGCCAAGAAAGAAAATTTGGTTACTTTAACCGAGGTTGATACGGAGATAGATAGAAAGATAGATAGATGAACGTTTATTTTTCAGCCTGCTGACCTTGCTTTCCTCGCTACGCCTCGCCTCGCACACGTGTTCCTACAATCTCGCTTTGACTTTCCTCATTTGTATGTACTCCTCCCTTCTTGCAATACCCTCGTTCCACTTCTTGTACTTCTTCTTCACCTTCCTTTTCATCTGTTTGTATTCCCTATCCCACCACGGCTTCAACATTATCTTCTCCTTCTTTCTAAATACCTTTTTTTGCACGTACTTTTTCACTACATCATTCAATTCCTCCTATATCTCTTCCACCAATTCTTCTTCAAAGCGTACCTTCCCTAACTACTCCTGATACTTCTCCTTCATCTCCCTCGTTTGGTTTACCTGCTCCCCTCCACACTTCTTCCCAACCTTGCCTTCCACTGCTCTCAACCCTTATCCTAAACCCTAATGACTGATGCCTGTTGCCATGACATTCGCCACCGGCCAGACTCTATCATCCAACCAGTCCCCTAGAATCTCCCACTTATTACTTATCATCTTATCCTTTGATATTCTTCCGTAACTTCCCCCTTTTCTGTAATAGCGCCCTCTCCTCTCCATCCTCGTATTAAAGTCCGCATCCAGTACATCGGTACCTTCCTCTCTTTCACCTAGCAAGTCTTCCACCCTTTCTTCAATTCTTTCCATCCAATTCTTATTGCACACTGACACAAACTTAGACGTTGCATCTCCTATCTTTACTGCTTTTATTCGCAATTTCTCTCCCTCTTTACAAAGTTTATGCTCTCATTCATCTCTAGCCCTCGTTATAATTCCCCCACTAGCCCTTCCTTTCTTCTCAACTCTGACCGCCTGCTGGAGTCTCCACCTAAACCCCCTCGGCAGCTTTGTCTCTATTCTATCCCATTCCTTTCTTTTCACTCATGTCTCTACCAGTCTCATGACATCAAATGCCTGGATATAAATCCAGGATTTCAACATCAACACCTCTTTCTCCTCGTCCCCCATCCACATTTTTTTCACTTTTATTTTCCGATACCCTACCTTCGCCGATCTCCTTTCACTCTTATCCCTCCTAGCCCTGTCGTTCAGCATTTTCTGCACCTCCCTTTCCTTTCTAGTCAAATCTCGATCGAAGAAATCTCCTTTATCCTTTATACTACTTTTATTTCGCATGACCCCCAACTTTTCTTTCCAGTTCTTTAACTCCATAACCGCCACTTCCTTCTCCTTTCTTCCCACTAGCCTAACATTTTCTAACATGCCTTGAACCCAAGTTGTGCTCTATAGCAGCGCTTCCACGCGCTTCCACCTTTGCCGTTCTTTAGCTTCAACCCTCTTATCACAATATGATTTCTCATGTCTGCCTTATTTTCGCTCCATTCTCAATTCCATTGCCCTTATATTTTTCCTATCCGCCCCTCTTCCTTCTCACTCCTATGCTCTTCCACTTCCTGTTCTATCATATTCTCCACCCTCTCCCAAATACCTTTCTTCTGGCCGACCAACTACCGCTCTGCCGTCGGCAAGTCGGCCCTGTCCATGAAGTTCATTCTGCAACCAACAAATGCTCACTCCGCTGGTTCCTTCAGTTACATATAAAAATACCTCGAATTATGTAGACAAATATGCAAAAGTTTGAGATCAATCGGAGATGCTGCCCATGGTTCGAAAAATTGAAAACCTCCAGCGTACCATTTCGAAATAACATCGATTCTTCATTCAAAATTCGTTTTCTATGTCCGGGAATTTCGCTCAATGATTTACAAAGATTTACAAAGAAAGATCGGAATAACAACTTCAGATGAGGAAAGAAATAAAAACGACAGGAGAACAAGTTCAGGTGACGAAACGAATGAAAGCACAAGTAACGTGTTCAACTTGAAATCATAACGAATCTCAAATCCAAACCACTATTTCTAAACGAAGACCTTTCCCTACACTGTGAGGAATTAGTCAAGAAACCGAAGAAAGAACAAAATACGATTGGGGCGGGGGAAAAAAATCAGATGAGAAAACAAATTATTTGAGTTTCTCAAATCTGAATAAGGAAGAAACAAGAGAAGCCGTACCCGGTGAGACGAGGAATTATTTTTCAACAGAAAGAGCAAGCGAAGCGAGTAGAAAGAGCGAGGGTCGTCTCCATAAACTCTTCACGCCTCTTCATGCCGTGTCAAGCGCTCATTGGCAGGCGAGCTCAGGCTTTAGGACGACATGGCTATTTCGGGGCTAGTCAAGGCCATAAGCGCGAACAGAAAATCTAGGTATAAAAATAAAGGTGACGAATCCGGAACAGTATCAATACCAAAAAAAAGAATTGTCTAAGGAGCGAGAAAAACCAAGAGAATATCATAGGCACAAGTTAAGGAGTCAAAATAAATGAAATATGAAAGAACATCAGATGAGAATACATCAGCGAACGTGCATTCAACGTGGTACGCTGGAGATTATTAATTTTTTAAACTAAGTTTACTACTTTGCAATGAATACGTGTCTATGTCTAAGGTAAGCTTCGGAACTGTAGAGAAGAATCACGTGAAGTTTGCGTACCTATACGATCAAACTGCGAACTGCAAGTATTCTTCTTCAATATTGGAAAGACGTCAAAATCAATTGTTGATAAGACAATTTATTGTTGGTTTGGCATGAGCGCATATAAATTATTTTGTGGTTGTTTACGAATTGGCTCATCCACACGAAATGTTTATTTTCGAAGTTTGAATAGCCGGCGGAGATTTTCAAAGAAAGTCAGCAGAATAAAGTCAAGTTGATCAGGTTCTTATTGAAGTCTGAAAAAAGATTCAATCCCGGTAGATGGAGCCGCCATTAACTCAACCAGAGGAGATCGAGACAAAACTCGGAAAGACTTGGTCCTGGCACGAAGAGGAGGCTTGGCAGGAGAAGACCCGCCAGGAGAAGAAGATCTGGCCATTGAGTGGACAATCGAAATTTATACTTCAATCTGTAAGGAGGAACAAAGAAATAATTTTTTTACATTATCATCGGAGAAGATATTATATTTTAGTTAAAATTTAAACCCCCCCCCCCCCTGTGGGCGGAAAACGAAGACTTGAATTTTCATCGCACAAAAAATAATGAAAAATCAAAAATGCATTTTTCGGCCAAGCTATGCAAGATACAAAAAAAGTTGAGAAAGAGAAAAATTGTGCACCCGAAAAAGATCTAAAAATTTCCTATTGATTGCTTTTTGATGGAACTTGGAAATGAGACAGATTACAATATTATTAGTCGCTCTTTTGTGATACCGACTGATTAATTTGGAAATTTCCATAACAAGAGTATTGCCAAATCCACAGATATTATTCAGAACTTTATTTAAAATAAAGGGTCAAGAAGAATATTACATTTATGTGCATATTAAAAATGACGAAATACAATTCAATTCAAAAAATCAATTGAACTATTCACTTGAAGAATCGTGATTCACACGCTCCACTCGAAAATAACGTAGGTTTTGGCTATGGCGGCCTACTGGAATTTCCTCAACTTCATCTTTAGTCAATCGGGTAACGGTGCCACTGTCCATGTTTATTTTTGCCCGTACGTTACCACTCCTGCTACCACGATATGTATATATTCCAGCAAAAGCATTTCTCCTCATCAATATTCCAAAAACGTCACCATTGGCTGCCGATAATACAATTTGTTCTTGGGTCGGCATTGGAGCATACACATTATTTCGGGCAAGTAATCGGATTGGTTTATCCGCAGGAAAAGTGTATCTTCGAAATTCGAATATACGGCGGGGGTTAAGATAGGAAGTAAGCCGAATACATGCAAGCTGGTCAAGTTCATATTGAAGTTCGACAGAAGAATCAATCCTGGGAGGTGGAGTAATGAGCCAAGCTGGTGGAGACCTAGACCTGCCACGAGACGCAGGCTCAGCAGGAGTATCAGGCCTGGCTGGAGGAAAAGATATGCCAGGAGAAAGATGTCTGTCTGATGAAGAAGATTCGCGACGCGAGACACTAGAAATTGGCTCGCCATTTGGTAAACAATCAAACTGCGAGCTAAAATCTGCAAGAAAAGAAAGACGATTATTATTATTCTTGCAAGTATGTAGGTATTTCGTCATTTGTAATGTGACTACATTTTCATCCATTGGCGTTCGTAATATTTGCGAATGTACATATACGAATGTAAACTGATGACGAAAGCATGACGAAATCTGTATCTGAATCATCTTAGAAATTTCCTAATGATGCGGAATCATTTCGGATTTGTAAAAAGTTGGGTCTCTGAAGGCCACTAGTACCTGGCCCACAGTTTGACTACCTGGACGGTGATTTAATATCCAATTTTTAATTTAAAAAAAAAAGAAGAATTTATTTGTTAGCTATTGACTTGCTCGATTGACGTAACAAAGTTTTGTGAAGAAATATTGTTTGATTTCGAGAAAATGGGACAGGAATGTACCTTATGGCTTGCCATTATCCTTTAATTAATTACGTAAACATGATTCGGATGAAGGCAGACCAATTTCGGCTTCTTCTTTAATTCTGAGTACTTTCTGGTTCTGGAATTCAGGAAAATTCGGTATCAATAGGAAATGTTTTTTTGAAGACATTTTTTATAACAGATGCATTCTAAATTTCCCTGGGATGAATTCATATCAAATTCGTGTTTATTGCGTATAAACTTAACTAGAGTTTGGAAAAAAATAGCATTTGGGATAGACTCGGATTACGTCGGACAAATTGTAATCGGCAAAAAACTTAGCAATGTTTCTAGAATTGTATATACTATATATTGTAGTATTATATTCACCAATTAAATTCAGGATCACTGTCGAGATAAAGACAGAAGGATGAGCGGTCAACATTTTTTCCATACAGGGGAGAAACTGATTAGTAAGTTGATCAAAAATTTGGTTAATATTGTATCCAATTAAATATTTCAGTATTTCATTAGTGTACATACACGGTACCTTAATCGTGATATCATAGATTTCAGGAGCAAATTTTGTCTGACTCGATTCAAATATTTGTGTTTCATAAATCATTCCAAGAAAAAAATGTGGTTATCTCGACTAAGGCTCACGTAGACATAACACCATTCCTATAATGGTTTCGTAAATGAGAATATTATAGGAAAACGTATTTGCTTGTTACTAAAATCACATTGCGGCATCTCTCATTTTCGAACTATTGTAAATTTCAATGCAAACACCAAAACTTAAACCGCTTGGGAATGTAAAAATTCTGAATTATTGGTTATGCTTTTAAAAACTTAAAAATTTCAATTTTAGTCGCAAAATTAGAACTTATGAATGAAAAAAATTGAAGATGTGGCGTTCATCATGAAAATTCTAATTTTAGAAAAATTTTGTCACATGTGCAAGATATTTGTTTTTCTAATTTCGAATCGTTGAATCGCTAACGGTTTGATGCAAATCATTATTCATCCTTGAAAACGTGGAATGATTTCAAATTTTAATTTATTCATGTTAAATATTTTGAACTGAATATCAGACGATTTTAAGACATTACGAGTGCTAAATATGATTCCAATAATTAGCATTGAGCAATTTCAAGCCCATCAATTTGAAATTGTTTTGTTATGTGGAAATGTTAAATATCTTGGAAACTTTTTAAATCAAAATGAAAAAAATTTCGATGTGCATTTCTGATATCTTCTCATCTTCAAGTCTTGAATTTGAGAAATTATTCTCTCATGTTTTCTCTATTTTGGATATATTCTGGAGGCATTTAATTGGAAAATTTAAAACTACATATCCTTTAAACTGAAATTGTGCAGCCATTCTGAAATAATATTTGTGGAATAAAAGAGGAAAGTCGTTTATCAAAAAAAGTCAATTAACTATTTTCCGGATACCTTATTTGCGGCACACCTACCTGGAGTAGATATCTGAAGAAGAAAACACGCCTCTTCCTCTAATACCTGTACAATTGAAAAATGTAAAGAAAAAAAACGTTTTTCTTTTTTTCATAGGCTTTCCGCAATAACTTTAAAGTAAAAAGGCTCATACATTATTATCATATTTGAGCTAAAATTCAGATTACTGGATAGATTCTTTAGAAATCTTAATGATAAATAATGAATTGAACATTAGAGCACTGAAAAATTGTATATTTACACACGAAAAGGATTTCATTAATTAAATGGAAACTTTGCTTCAACATCAAACGTCATCTTTAAATAAAGGAACGAAAAACTCAAGCTTTAAGTTCAATAAATGGAAATCAAAAAGTTGCCATAAAGTTCGAATTTCTTTATCACCACCAATGATATGGCATCATCAGCCTTACCATAAACCGAACGACTGCCATTTTTGTCAAACAGAAGTATACGTTCATCATTATAAAACACAAAAACGCATAAAGTATGCTAATGTTGTGACTGTAACGAAACCCGAAGTCCTAAACGATATGGCTGACTCAACTGCAGTTCATGAATTGAAGAATGTCCAACTCGATGATCATGATCAAGCTGATCATCATAAAGCTGATGATGAAGAATATCTTCCGTGTACATCAAGTTCAGGTGAAAGACATGCAATATCAAATGTGGACTTTCAGGATCTTCCAATCAGTCTATCAAGAAGACAGTATGAGGTGCTGGCTTCTAGATTGAAGCAATGGAATTTGGTGGAAGATGACTTTAAGATCACGCTGCCTCGGATAGACGATCGAATTTCTTACAAAGAAATTTTCAAAGTTGATGAAGAGAATCGTAAGCTTGTTTATTGTTCAGATGTATCTGAACTATTCGACCTCTTGGACTACGATCACGTATCAAACGAATGGCGACTCTTCGTTGATGGATCGTGCGTGAGTAAGTACTTTCTCAATAAGATGAATCTCATTCATTATATTCTCTTCTTGAATCTTGAGTTCAAATTTGTATGATTTTATAGGTTTGAAAGCTGTGTTATTACACAATGCAGGTAGATTTCCATCAGTTCCATTAGCGTACGCAACTGAAATGAAGGAAACAGTGAAACGTATCGCTACTTGTGAGAAACTAATAGTGCTGGGTCAAAAATTTCAGGTGCCCCGGACTTTATCATATACTTATATTGATAATTTATATGCATATAAACTATAACTAAATAAATAAACTATTAACGCGACAAAAATTTGCATGAAAAATTTTGTTTCAGAAACTTAAGAACTGAATTGAAAGATTGTTTGAGAATTATTTCAAAATTTCAAACACAACATTAAAAGTAGCGTAGTAAGGAAGTGTATTTAGGCAGCGACTTTTTTTTTTTAAATTTAAAAGTCATTATCAGCTCATTTGAGACAGTAGCACATAAGTTTGTACTATTCTTCAGTGTATTTTGTGATAATTTTATATATTGAAACATATCAATACAAATATTAAAAAATATTATCTTCAGAATTATCTTAGGGCGTCTAATCAAATTCTGTAAAAATTTTCTGAAAATCCCAGTACTTTCGAGGTATCTGTAGATTTTTCCAAGGTATAATTTCCCTGAATTTCTTTTCTACTATAAAAGATTGCTTTTTAACAAAATACTCGAATTTTCTACAAAATAATAGAATTTTTAACATAAAAGTTGAATTTTCAACCTAAAAAGATAAGTTCCCCAAAAAAAGTGTAATAGTTTATATTTCAGTCAAAAATGATGAAATTTATACAAAAAGAAGTTTTTGAGAACCAAAAAAAAAAGGAATTTTCAATAAATAAAGATTTTTCGCTGAACAAAGAAAACTTCACCCAAATTGTTCAACCCTCAAGCCAAAATATTCTTTACAAATTTCTGTAATAAAATTGAATTTACAAACAAAAAATGCGACTTCAGCAAAGAATTATTTTTCCGCAAAACGGTTGCATATTTACCCAACAAAAATGAAATTTTATACCAAGAAAATTATTTTTTCGCTGTACAAGAAAGGAGAATTTTTAACTAAAAAGATCAATTTGAAAAAAATGGAAAAGTTACATTTCCAGTCAAAAAATTAATTTTAAACAAAAAAAAAGACTTTTCCACTAAACAGTTCAGTTTTCAACCAAAGGCGGAAGCCTTCGATCAAAAAAAAAATCTTTTAACAATGTAGTGTAATTTTTATCCAAATAGCTGAATTTTCAATTCAGAAAGATTAATTTCCAACAAAATGGTTAACTGAAAAGTTGCATTTTCATGGGAAAAAAGAAATTTCTACCAAAGGGGATCAATTAATATATCAAGAAGGTACATAAAAAGAAGTTGAATTTTCTATTAAAAATTATGTTTGTTGACTTTTCACGATCAAAATATAAATTTTCAACCAGGAAATAAGTTTCTACAAAAAAAAAAATTCAATTTTCAATCCAGAAGGACGAATTTTTACCCAAAAATGATGACTCTTTAACAAAATTGTTGAATTTTCTACACAATAGTTGCTTTCACATCCAAGAAATATGAAATTTCTCTTAAAACAGACAAATATTTAATTTGAAAAAAAAATAAGAATAATAGTTTTACTTTCCACCCAGAAAAGATTTCAGTTCTCTTTTCAACACCAAAATATTAAATTCAACAAAAATATCCAATTTAACTAAAATAGACAAATTTTCAACAAAAGAGCAGAATTTTGAACCAAAAAGTATGACTTTTCAACAAAACTGTTGAATTTTAAACCAGAACATTTGCATTTTTATCCAAAAAAGATTAATTTCTGCTAAAGCAGGTGAATTTTGAATTCAGAAAGACAAATTTTCGAAAAAAAGTTGAATTTTTAACCGAACAGTTGCATTTTCATTCAAGAAAGATGAAATATTTCTTTTAAAACAGATGAAATAAAAAAAACTTCAAAAAAATAGTTAAATTTTTCTCCAAAGAATGTTCCATTTCACTTTTCAACACCAAAATAAGAATGGTGAACTATAAGATAATTTTCTGCTGAATAGTCGAATTTTTAACCAAAAATCATGACATTTTAACAAGATTGTTAAATTTTCAATCAAACAGTTGGATTTTTGCCCAAGAAAAATAAAATTCTACTAAAGCAGGTGAATTTTTAAATCAAAAAGACAAATAAAAAATAAAAAAATTGCATTTTCATCCAAAACGATTCCAATAGACTTTTCAACAGAAAAACACAATTTTCAAACAAAAAGTAAATTTTATAGGAAATACTTGAATTTTCAACAAAACAGTTGCATTTTTAGCCAAGAAAGGTGCAATATTTCTACAAAAAAAAAGACAAACTTCTAAGTTAAAAAGAACAATTTTCACAATAATCATTTTTCATCCAAAAAAGATTTTAGTTGAGTTATCAGCAACAAAATTTGAATCCTAACCAAAAGGTTAATATTATGCGGAGGGCGTTGAATTTTCAACCCAAAATGTCGAATTTTGAACAAAACAGTTAAGTTTGCAAAAAAATGATGTCTTTTTAAGGAAACTGTTAAATTTTCAACCAAATAATAAAATTTATCACTAAAAAGATAATCTTTAGGAGAAAGTTTTTGCGAATTAGCAAAAATCAACTACATGAGTGAAGGGCCCCCACCCCCCCCACAGTAACAAATCGTAACAAAATTTCCCTATATAAATGTCTTATTCACGAGAATTGTTTTAATGTTCAAATAGTTTTAATAGTTTAAATATTTTGAATAAGAATAATATAACAGATGATATGATTCAAAATGAAAAACATTGTTATCGAAAAAAAATGTTTGAACTTGAAGAAGAGATTTATTCACAAAATGTTATTTGCAGTTCAATTTTTCCTTAACACAGGTTCTTGTCAATTTTCATTTGAATATTGTTGAGTTTATTAACCAATGGCCTATTGTTCGGTTGAGACATTCTCTGTGTCTTTACTGTTGAAAAGTATAAATTTTTTATGTTTTTCAATATAACTTTCTGAAAAATTTTCCAGGTCAGAAAATTTTAACAGTAATTTTCAGAATTTGGAAGTTATCTTATTTACTTCAATGATTTTATAGGAAAGCGTTCGCATAGAAGATTTATAATTTAAAATTGTAATGGATTTTCATTCTGTACCAGTGAGGAAATCATATTTTCAAAAAAAATTCTAGGAAAAAGTTCTGAAACAAACCAGACACCTTTAGGGTTCCAGAGTCAACATGACATAAGGGCTAGCCCACATTTAGAATTTTAACTGGCAGAACTTTCATCAAAATCCACCTTTCTCTTTTGCAAAAAATTAAGGGTGTCCGCCACCTCATCGTAACTAAATGGAACATCAGGTCGAAAATCAAGCCATTTTTAAACCTAAATCAAAGTATAAGCGCACTACAAGAAGGTTACAATCACATAGGGAAAAGTGCAACAAATTTTTGCTCGTAAATCAGAAGGAGATGTCGTCCATTTAAGCTGATATTCCTCAGCCTCCTCGTAGACTTTTATAACTTTGTTGACGAAATCATAGCATTTCTCATCTTCTCCAAGTTTTCGTAATTTGTTCAGAATACTTCTAACAGAAAGTGGCAAAAATTTACTATTAATTCTATCACGCAGACCACGACTCACAGGGTCTATTAAAGTGATGACTTCAATGACACTGTTTTTTTCTTTTTCCAATTCCTTGATATTATCATGAAACAGAGTTATATACGAATGCACAAAGTACAGATAAGATTCGGCTAGATCATTCTCGAAAAATGTCTTCATAAATTTTGGAGGTTTGTCAATGGATTTTAAGTAGGATTGTAGAGGTTCGAACATCAGCAGGATTCGATAAACCACTGGATGAAGGCTTAGCCATCACTTTTTGCTATAGATAAAGAATATCTTGAAATTCAATATCAACAAAGTCGCAAAAATCCTATAACTCTGTTGTTTGAAGTGCTTGATTTGCGAAATATTGTTGTACTTTGAAAGCGATGATGTCGATATCAAACATTTCAAATTGTTCGAGGCCGTGCCGACTAGAGTTGTGGATCATCTTGTCTGGGCAGCCCATCCCAATAAAATTTTAATTTTCCCTTTCAGAAGTTTGTAGACATTGTTGTTGCCTTTGCGATTCAAACCATCAAAGTTTAAGCTCGCATTATCCCCCGGAAATGCTATCAACTTTTTTTAAATCGTATTTTTCTACAATATTAAAAATCATTGTTGCAACGGTTGCTGCTTTTTCATTATCCAAATTGGACAAATCGAACATCCGAATCTCTATTCCTCTTTGTTCATGATCGAAAAATTGAATTACAATAGGAAATAATGTTATGCTTCCGTGATTGCTGGCATCAGTACTAATGCTGACGAAAGTGGCTTTTTGAAGATCTTTTTCCAGGAATTCCATGACATGTGGCGAATTGTCGTTGCAAATTATTGCTCCTGTGTTGGTTCTTGCGCAAGAAATCTTCTTGGCAATCGCAGAGTCTCCGAAAATTTCCCGCAGCGAAGCAGAATTGCAGTATTGTAATCGGAATGATTGATGGTGCGTGACGACTTGATAAGCCATAGCACCTTCAGCAGCCGATATTTTCGCCTCTTCCGCAGTAAATCGTTTCACCGTAAAGTTGCCAAGAGATTTGGATGTTGAAGCTACTTGAATGTTCCTTTGGTGTTCCGGAGTCCCAAGATGTTTGTCCAACTGGAGGCCTCCTTCAAAAACAAAGACAATCAGAAAATATCTTCGAAAAAGGTTCAATCTCATGGCAGCATATAGAAGATATTGGTTTCATATAAGGATAATTTAATTGCTTGCCAACAGCGACCAATGAGGGCCGCTGCGCCGGTCAAGCACACTCTCTAAATTTGAATCAGCGATAAGTATACCGCTAATTCAAATCAGTGTATATACGCTGGCAAATCAGCGAAATTCAGCTGCTAATTAGTGAAATGTCACTGAGTAACAGCTAAATTTGGCTGCTTTAGCAGCGTATATACGCTGATTTGAATTAGCGGTATACTTATCGTTGATTCAGATTTAGAGAGCAGTAGTTCAAGATGCCAAAGATGGGCATGGCTACAAAAGCGCAACGACACCTCACGCGGAATTTTTTTGGAGTTTCAAAAAAATTTCGCGTGAAGTATCAGTGCGCAACTGTGCAACACAGTGAGATACAACTTTGGGTCCCCCTGACATACACGATCGCATACAATGATAGAATCCAGCTGCTGATGTTTGGTGGGCACCAATGCAATTTTGATATTCCCGTATATTTGTTTCACACCAATAAAAAGTCTGGTTTCTGTCGCGTGCATCAGAATCGAAGTGTCGCCATCTCTTTCTTATTTCGAATAAAAAGCGGAAAAATATAAAACGCGATCGTACGAAATATTTAATGAAAAAACGGCAAATGTTGTCTTTTGACCAAGAGGAGGACATTTCATGGGTTTTCCGGAGTTTAGGAGGACAGGAGGACAAGCAAGCGAAAAGAAGGACATGTCATCCTAAAGGAGGACGTCTGGTCACCCTAATTATATATAGTACAGATTTTAGTATTATGTTCACAAATAAAATTAAGGATGAAGGTCAAGATAAAGACCAGAGTATAAACGATCCCAATTTTTTTCATTTAGAGTGAAAGTGATCAATGCTTTAATGAAGAAGTTGATTGAATACGGTATCTTCGTCATCATCGCAGAAGTTTTTGGCGTTTCATTTATCTTTTCGAAATTGAAGCATTTACGTTTTACAAATTATTTCATGAAAAAATGTGGTTACATCAAGCGAGGCTAGTCTGGAAAGAACAAAGGCATTTTTCCTAATGGCGCTTCGATAATAATCTGTCTCCCAACCGAACATTTTTTGAACGATTTGCATTTCTAGTGGACATTTTTCCGAAGATGTCGAATAATATTCAAAGACGAAAAAAATGTGTTAGGCTCATGTAGCCATAACAGCTATCCTATATTGACCTCATTACTGGACATTTCATGGGAAAACCTATTTGTCTAGTGATAAATTTATTATATGAATTTTGAATGGCCTTAGAGCACATGGATATTTTTTAACAAGCATTTTAGGAAAACATACGGAAATGTAATTCACTTAAAACTTGTATCTTTCACCTCATTTGTGAGTCCTATCGCTTTTTTCTTATCTATGAAATGATAAGATTCAATTACATACCTAGAAGCTTATTGTCTTGACATAAAAATTCTCTATGACTCCGCTGTATCCTGTTTAATACTTTTCATAGATGCCCATGGGTTTTGGGTTTTATTGCGGTATGCAAATCTAGGGGGATAGAATATTATACAGTTATCGGAAACATGGATTCAAGCAAAGTTTCATGTCGACTATATATGTAGAAGTATGTTCGCAAGAATCGATTTTGGAATTTTTTTAAATAGGATTCAGATTAAAATTTCATTAAATGTTACGTCAAAGCAATTTCATAGTCTAAGTACAAGAACTTTGCGATATTTTTTCGTACAGTTTTAAAATTTAATTCAAAATAGAAACTGGTTCATTGCAAAGTCGTAAATTCTTCTCGTTAACAAATATTGTAATCAGATAAGAGCAAAATATGTTAGAAGAACTTTATTCTCAATGGCTTCATTAATAGCAGTTGAATATTTCGAAAAACAGATAAAATTATTACATAGTTAATAAAATTAGCTAACATGTTTCATAGACCCGTTCGAAATATTTGAAAATTTCTTCAAATGCATTGAAACCATATACTTTATGCTAAGCCTCTTCTTGTTAGTAATTTAAGGATTGCAAATTCGAAAAAATATCAAAAAATCAATTTTCAAAAATTGGATGGAAAAAAAGTTGTGAAGAAAATAAGATTGTAGGTACCTTATTAGATATGGTAACTCTATCAATAAGGATAAAGCGATTAGAATTAAAAATTCGGTCAAAGATAGATGGTTGGAATTGTATTTAAACCTTTCATCAATTATATTTCTAAGAAGACTATTTATATAGCGAAGAATTGTTTTTGGGTACTGTCCCCAGTAGCTAACCACAAATCTAATAAAGATAATTATCCTACTATATAGTGGCCCACATACATAAAAGATAATCCCATATTTGGTATAATCGATTTATAAATTTTTACTTATGATTTCACAACCTATCGATCAGTTAGCTAGTCTCAATCTCTTAAAGTTCGTGGAGGACTCTTTCGGCGTCGCTTGATCGTTGATGACATCGAATAATTCGTAATACCGTAATTTGCTGTGATAAACATCATCAGCCAATACCACAGACTTTGAGATTCCTCGTTCCTTTTCTTCTCCTTTCTGATGCTGCTCCTTGGATTGTTGATTTTGCGAACAACTGCTGCTTTATTTGCATCTTTTTCTATTTCATTTAATTTGGCAATTAGCAGTCTATATGCTGCTTCTCTCTTATCACGATCATTATATTCTTTACACTTCACTTTCCACAAACAGGGTTGGTTCTGGTATATTTCTATGAATTCTTCGAACACTTTTTTCACAACAGAATGTGCGTCTTTTGGGAACAATCACTTTCGCAGACAGGAAGAGCAGTTGACAACTCGTTCTGCTGTAAGTCGAGCTGTAAGTGGCTTGAGACGCAAATGACTGATCGCTCATTAGACGATTTTATTTTATTGACAACTTGTCACGTGAATTTATGAGTTTCTATCAGGAAACTCGCAAATCGCTTTTCAGAGGAAGTTGTTTCTCTGGGCTGTGTGGGGAAATATATTTCCTTTACACCCCTAAAACAAACTCTGTCCTTTTCGGAAGAGGTTCTGAACAAATAGTTTTCTGAATTAAGTGTTCAGTCGCTCTCCATTCTAGGAAGATTTTGTAATGCAAGAAGAGTGGATAGATCCACTGGTCTTTCCTCAAGGTGACTGTTCTTGCGATCTGCGCTTTTCAGCCGCCAGATCCAGAATGATGTTTTTCGGCTGAGAAGCACTTTTCGGTTTCCTGCTTCCTCGCTTCCTTCACTTTCACGATGTTAACTTCAGTTGGAGATGTTGATGCCCGACCAGAGCGAGGCAAATCTTCCACCTCATCTTGATAGCTTTTAAATGCACTGTCCCCCTCATGTGCACGTTTTTTTAATAAAGTCGATTAATCGTAAGCCTTCTGTGACATGTTCAGCAATTCCGCACACGAAATTCTATTTGCAATGCAAAATTTGAGACAAATTCTTTGTTCTATATTCTTATCCATTGGAAAAATCGTGAAACAGACTCGAGACTGTCGGACAAGATCAAGCACTGTGAACAAACTGAATGAAAGATCGCGTTCGAACTCCACGTCAGTATAAAGGATAATGGCGGCTGGGATAACAAATTCGTTATTGGAAATAGGAAAAACACGTTTCCAGATGGACTGGAGAAGAATATGTATACTCCATACATTGGCATGGCTGGTATTAGGTGATGTGGCAAAAATATGAGGATGTAAAGAGAGGAAAAATATAGAGAGTTATCAAGGAAGCTATATAGGTTTCTCGCTAGGCATGAAAAGGGATAAATTACATGAATACTTCAACGGGGAAAAGCGAATTGAAGTTTGTGAAAAAGCTAAGGGAGGGAATGGGAGGGTGTTTAGCGAAAAAGTATTTGCAGGAGGTACAAAAGAGGAGAGCGATGGCGATAGAGTTGAAGAGATAGCCATAAGGAGCGAAGGAGTTCTTTAGTACTAGATATATACAAGAGGGGACTAAAGTAAGCAATTAGGAATGGAGAAAAGGAAGAGGGAAATGCAATTAAGATAAAGATGGGGTATGATTGAAGATTCAGAATATAATAAATAGTATCAGATGATGAAAATGGAAGAAGTACTACAGTATTCAAAGAATTTATGCGGAGAGAGAAGATCGACAGGAATAGCAAGATTTAAATTGAGAATCGAGGTAGGGAGGGGCTGTATCAAGAAAATTGAGAGAATAGATAGTACAGAATCTGTGGAGGGGAAAAGGGAATATGAGGACATGTATGGGAACGATGTAGGAAAGGAATGAAGGCTAAAGGAAGCTGGTAAGAGAATGTGGTTAAGATTCTAGGGGAGGGTGGATTGCGTGAGAAGTGGATGAAGAATTTGAAGGGGCCAATTGAGCAAACGAGAATCGATGAAAGAATGGATGTTAAGAAAACTGGTAAAATTGAGGTAGAAGGGAAGTGAAAAAAAAAGGAAACGGAAGTTGACTAAATTCGAAGCAGAACGATTTTTAGATGATGGTTTTCGATCCCTAGCTCACACATTCACCAGTAAATCTGGAATTGCTTATCGTAAAAATAGAAATAGAATTTATGAAAATAGTTGCTTTGTTTTTCTCAAGTCGGCCTCGGTTTATGTAACTGGATTTTTGTTATCAGACTGACTTATGAAACGTAAATATCAATATCTAAGAAGGACAAGCTGAGCGCCTGAAAACCAGAAAACCATTTATAATTTTCTTTTAGACTACATTACTTGAATTCCTCCAAAATCAAAATTCAGCCTCAATTTGACGTAATACAAAATTTAAATCGACATGAAAGAAAGTCTTACTCCATTCCGGAAATTAGCCATCGAAAGATGTCTTTACTTCTTCTTCAATATATCTTGAATAAGGGCAATGCAAGTCAGAAGCAAAATTAGAAGTGATTGTGCTTTCGAAATTTACAAGGTGTCATTTTTTGGGTGCACTCATGATTCTATAGAGTAGCATGATTCCAAAAAATCAAAAATTGTTTTTTGAGACTACTCTTACTCACGTAGCAAGTCAAATAAAAGCGTGTGATAAAAATATTACCAGAATCTATCACAGTTCTTCAAACAAAAATTATCAACAGTGATCAGAAGAATCATAATTATTTAATTTGGATTTTTCTTGTCAAACTAGAAAAAAAATTCCAAAACTCGAACATAATATAGATTAAAGTAAGAGTATAATTTTCTAACACTTCGCTACTAATGAAATTTGAAAACTTATTCCGTCCGGATGAAGCCTCAGGATATTGATAAATTCATCAAAAACTCTATAAGGGAACAAAATTAAAAGATTCTAGTATGTACGTATGTATGTATATTTATTGCCTCTGATAATACAAGATTCTGTGGCAAGGCACGTATCGAGCTTTTTCTAATTTTCCGTTTCCGAAAAAGAGGTGTGACAAGACAATGTCGAAAGTATAGTTTTCGCTTTTCCGTGATGCCGATTGGGTAATTTGAAAAACTTGAAAAAAGAAATATTATTGAATTCTCACAAATGATCTAGAATATAATTCAAAATAAAGGGCTACGAAGAATATTACATGAGAGAAAACACCTAATTATTTTCAATGTATAAGATTACAAATAATATTGACCAACATCACGTTTTCCTACCTTCCCCTCTCCTTCCCCACAGATTTGTATACTGTCAGAAAAAACCGAACATATGTAACCTCTAAAACCATTTTAATTTCGACAATTTTGACCTCAAATTTAAATTCCTTGACCACGAAAACATGAGGGTACTGAGTTTCAAAAAGGTTTGCTCACTATTTGAATTTTGGCCAACTTTTCGGGTGTTTCCGACCACTCGTAACGCAGTCCATGTAACGTGCGTGGATTTTTTCAAAGCCGGTTCCGAAGATTTCAGTTTCCCGTTGTTAGTCTCACATTTTTTCAATTGAATTAATGGTGTGGAGGATTGTGATTTACACGCTCCACTGTAAAGCCACGTAGGATTGACCTATTGCGGCCTATTGGAATTTCGTCAAGTTCATCTTCAGTCATTCGGGTAATGTTGCCACTGACCATGTTTATTTTTGCCCGTACGTTGCCATTCCTGCTACCACGGTATGTATATATTCCAGCAAGAACATTAATTTTCACCAATATTCCGAAGACGTCACCATTGGCTGTTGATAATACAATTTGTTCTTGAGCTGGCATGGGCACATACACATTCGTTCGCACAAATAATCGAATTGGCTTATTCGCAGGAAAAGTGTATTTTCGAAGTTCGAATATTCGGCGGGGATTAATATTAGAAGTGAGCCGGATAAATTCAAGTTGGTCGAGTTCATAATAAAGTCCAGGGAGCGCTTCAATCATGGTAGGTGGAGTGATAAGCCTAGCAGAAGAAGACCTGGACCTGCCACGAATCGCAGGCTCAGCAGGAGTATCAGGTCTGTCTGGAGGAAAAGAACTGTCAGAAGGAAGATGTCTGTCTGATGAAGAAGGAAATTTACGATGCGGAACGCCAGGAATAGGCTCGCCATTTGGTAAACAATCAAACTCTGAGCTGAAATCTGGAAAAAGCAACAGAGGATTATTATTCTTTCAAGTTTATAGGTACAGCATGCAAAAATCCAGGCTAAAGCTGAGCACGTGAGGAAAGATTGCAGTGGAAAACTAATCGCGTACTGGACCTGCAATATTCAAGGAAAATCATTCTGGAAGGATCTTGGGAAAGCTTAACTCTAAATTGTTCTTTGCAAAATGTAGCACCATAGGGAATGTTATGAATGTTAAAAACAGATGCATTCTGGATTTCCCTGGGATAAATTCAGATTAAACTCGTGTTTCTTACGCACAAACTTGACTAGAGTTTGGAAAAAAATAACATTTGAAATCAATTTGGATTACGTATCTTAGTGTTATATTTACCAATGAAATATAGGATCACTGTCAAAATGAAGACCAGAGTATGAGCGATTATCATTTTTTCCAAGCAGGGGAGAAACGGATTAATACGTCGATGAAATATTCCGTTAACTTCGTATCCAATTAAATATTCTAGTGTTTCATTAGCGTATATACGCGTTATCTTAATCGTTATCTCCTGGATGTTAGGCGCTGGTCTTGTCCACATACGATTTGAATATTTGTGTTTCATGAATCATGCCAAGAATACAAATGAGGTTATCTCGACCAAGGCTCACGTGGCTATAACAACTATTCTGTAATGTCCTCGTTATTAGGCATATTATGCGAAAACGTATTTGTTTCTCAATTATATCATTAAATAATCTTGGTATGTCCTCATATCACATGAGCGTTCTGGGGTTGCGTCAGGCCAACCCCTAGAAACTTACATTGCGGCAAGTTACCTTGCGGCATTTCTCATTTTTGATGAATTAAAAATTACAGTACAAGCCGGGTTAAATACGGCAAGTCACATTACGTTGTCTTCCTTTCGGAAGCAGGTAAAGTTTAGAGCTAACTTATAAAACTGCTACATCTCTCATTTTCAATAAATTGTAAGGTTTAGGACAAACTGGACAAAATTCAGCAAGTCACATTGCTTCTTTTGGAACTATTGCATTTTAAATTTCCGTTCCAATTTGAGCATACTGAATTGCAAAGGCGGGTTTTGTTACCAGAAGAAAAAATTGATCAGGAAGGTATCGCTCTGCCCGATTTTATTTTAGAATAAACTCTTAGAACATCGCTGATGAGCAGGCAGTTGTGCATGATTTCATGCAAATAAGTTTATAATTTAAATTTCATGCCTGAGGTTTGTACTCGGTGATAAATTATTCACGCAATCTGGTGATATTAGATATTTACAAACTCAGTTATATTTTTCCTTTCAATAATTGAGATTGAATTTTAGATGAAAAGAGCGATTCTCTCTGTTTCTTTTACTTTTACGATTCGGCTAGAATCAAAAACTTAAACCACATCAATAAAGTTATAAATATAGATTATTAGGGAATTTTATATAATCCAACTAAGAAGAGCATGGACCCATTTGCGAAAAATACCTAAAAACTATTGTTGTCGGGAAACCCGGGCTTATGATTGGTTGGACGCGTCACTCTATCGCGGTATTCTCAAAAGAAAGTTAGCCATCTTCAGGGTTTTTGCTTCCTTTATTGACTTCTATTGTTTTTATCGTAACTTTTTATATGTTTTTCCAACAAATAAAACTGAAAAAATCGTGTTATGAATAGATTCATCAAGGAATTACAATCTGTTGATTAATTTGATTAGTGTTATTAGCTTTATGATACATATTTGATTATTCAATGATGAAAAATAATCAATTGAGCAAATCTCTTCAGGACTTTGAAATTCAAATTTTCGATGTTTCTCGATAAAATAACATAAAATAAGAACTACAATTTTTGAAAAAAAGAATTTCCTATTCCTTTAACCATGTAAGAGGTCCAACTTCCAAAAATTCTGATTTTGTGAAGTATGCTTGGCTATAAAGAGATTTTTCAAAGAAGAAATGATTTTTCTCAATTGGGAAAATTTCAAACATACAAAAATATAATTCAATAAAAATTTGTATCTTTGGCCTTATTTGTGATTATTATCGATTGGTTCTGATCGATAAAATGATCATGAAAATTCTCTTCTACAGTTATCCGAAATACGTAAGCAATCAAAGTTTTATGTCGATTATGTATGTGGAAGTTTGGTTAAAAAAAATCGGTTCAAGATATTTGAAAATAGGACTCAGATTCAAATTTCATAAAATTTGATATCAAAGCAATTTTATTCTCAAAGCACGCATACTTTGCGTAATTTTTTTTTTACAGTTTCGCAATCTTACTTGAAAACAAAAACGCGTTCATTACATATTCATAAACGTAGCTCATCAACAAATATTTTAATTAGATAAGAACAAAATGTATGTAAAGAACATGATCCCTAACAGCTTCATTAATATCAGGTGAATGATATAAAAAATGATTCCATATTTCTTGACATTTGCTAACCTATTTCATAGGCTACTTTGAAAAATTGAAAATTACTCCAAATACTTCGAAATCATCTACGTTATGCTAAGCCCGTTCTTATAAGTAATTTGAGAATTAAAATATTTTTAAAAAAATTGTCTACCTTTTTTGTATTAAGGAATCCTAAAATTTAACGACTTGAGATTGAAATTTTGAAATAGGACAAAGTTTGACAATTTGCGAGTGGAAATTAAATTGAATACTTTGAAGTCAAAACTTCTGAAAGTCTGAAATTTTAAACTTTTATGGCATAAAAAAGTGGTTTAACATTAAAATTTATGGCATACATTTCTCTGAGAGAGAAAAACATAAATCAACCAGCATTTCCACCGTTGAAAATGAAAACATTCTCAATTATGATACTTCAAGATAAATTGTTCTTAAAAAAATCTTCAAAATAAGAAGCAATGTTTAATGTGAAAGATTGAAAACTAGAAACAAATATCTACTACCATTTCATCATAGTCACGATCAAGTCGGCTTAATTCTTGAAGCTTTTCAAAAAATAATTTTTCTTCAGAACGGTGCATTTCAATAGTAATTTTGAGAGTTCGAAATATGAATTCTCTTATTTTGAGGATTTCAAAAAGAAAATAACGTTTTGCCAAAAGCTTTGCATTTGTGAATTTTTATTTTCTGTCTGTTATGACCTTAACATTTTCTTTCCAGAAATTTTCAGCAAACCAAAAATTTTATAAGAAATATGACCTCAAAGAAGTTCCGCGCTGCTTCGCTGTGATTCTTATAAGAATACAAAGTCAACAAGGTGGTGATTGCAAAAATAAAAAATTTTTGCTGCGCCCAACTGCGACTGCCATTTGAAATATGTTTTCAGGACAGGTGTACGCGGATGGTGATTAACAATTTTGACCTCAAATTCTCATTTCTTGGCAGCGAGAACTCCCTGACGACTACTTTCCGCAAACGTAACGTCAGTATTTTCAAAGTTGGCCAGCGATTCTGTGGCGGTCAACTTTTCGGTTGTTTCTGACCACTGTGTAACCGGAAGTTGAAATACATCATTGCTGTCCATATAACGTTCGTTGATTTTGTAGGGCCGGTTCCGAAGGTTCCAGTTTTCCGTTCTGTCTTACATTCTTTACATTGAATTAATGGTCTTGAGGATTGTGATTTACACGTCCACTCTAAAATAGCGTATGATTTGGTTATTGCGGCTTACTGGAATTTCGTCAACTTCATGTTTAGCCAATCAGCTAATATAAACACTGTCCATGTGTATTTTTGTCCGTACGTTACCAGTCCTGTTACCACGTTTTGTATATATCCCAGCCAAAACATTTCTTTCCACAAATATTCCAAAGACGAAACCATTGGCTGTTGATAATACAATTTGTTTTTGGGTTGGCATGAGCGAATACAAATTTGGTCCCACAGGTACTCAAATTGGCTTATCCGCAGGAACAGTGTACCTTCGGAGTTCGAATATTCGGCAAGGATTAAAATAGGAAGTAAGCCGAATAGTTTCAAGCTGATCAAGTTCATATTGAAGACCGGAAGAAGAATCAATCCTGGTAGGTGGAGTGATGAGCCTAGCAGGAGGAGACCTAGACCTGCCACGAGACGCAGGCTCAGCAGGAGCATCAGGCCTGGCAGGGGGAAGAGACCTGCCAGGAGAAAGATGTCTGTCTGATGAAGAAGAAGATTCGCGACACGGAACGCCAGAAATAGGTGCGCCATTAGGTAAGCAATCAAACTGTGAGCTTAAATCTGCAAGAAGAAACAGATAATCATTATTTTTTCAAGTAAACAGGTAAGGTAAAGGTACCTCTCATGAGACATATTTTGAGGTGGCTTTGAGATCTTCAATAAGTTTAGAACGACATAGTACAATATATTTCCTTTGCACAAGGATAAACTGATTTTCTCCTTTTTGTAGACTGTAACCTGAAAAACTCTTAACGTATCAATTCTGTAAACTTTAGATGAACATACATTTATTGTATGTACATTTTTTAAGTCGAACTAATAATATTGTAAAAACCTTAAAGTCTGTCCCTTGATATTTGTCATTTCAGACGTCATTGCCGTACGTATTTTTTTCCAGTGAAATATTGTATTCACGGTTGCGTAATAAATAGAGAAATATTATTTGTATTGTTTGATACAAGATTCTATGAAGCTGAGCTTGAAATCTTATATTTTTTGTGAATTTGATATTGAAACTGAAAAGTGCGTTTTGACAACAAGAACGTAATTTCCGCACGTGCGTTAAAAACCAGTTTCGAAATGAAAAAAAAAAATTATAAAAACCATTCCGTCAATCGCTCAGCGGTATTTTCTTTCATGAGAAGATGACTTCTTATGATTAAAATCTGTTATTTCTTCTTAAATATTAGTTTCTAGTTCTGCGTGGAAGGCAGGGGTGACGGGAGATCGTAGATTCACTAGTCGTTGAGTTGTTGAACTGACTGGCTTTATTTGTTGAACTATAATGCACTGCACTACACTACTACACTCGAACCGTTCAACCGCACGTCCGCTCTGGGTGAAGCACGAAGAGAAACTGAACCGAGGCGACGCGCGGCGGTCGATGAGAGGGACCTAGACGGCCCTCAAGTGGCGCCCTCTACTGGAGACGAGCCGGAACCAAACAATCAGAAAAGGCTAAACTTAATTATTTTTCTCACATCATTACCGTACGGTACAATAGAAGAGAGTACGGCTGCTTATATGCGCGTGGATCAGGTGGGCCTTCTTGTTTACTGTTTCCTAACCTCTATTTATGAATATACAGATCTAAAGAAGTGAGCTGAAGAAGTCAATTGCAAAGAAAGATATGTGTTGAAAATTATATTACCGCACAGATAGGTATTCATGTATCATGTACGTTGATGCGCTGATTCTGAAAATCATAGTGAAATTTGGCGAGAAGGACGTCTTCATGGTAAAGACCATAAAAAACCCCTTTAAAATTATGATTTTTTTCTACATCTCAGTAAATACGTAAAATGTTGAAAAATGTTTCAAACCAAATTTCTATCTTTCCAGATAGAAGCAAAAAATCATGAAGGATGAAGTCAAAACTGCAGAAACTTGGTCAAAGTGAAGTGTAAATAAAATATTAGGCCAGGTACCCTTTTGTTATGGTTTTCTCCTTTTATTCTTCTCAATCATAACGTCATGTGTTTAGTTGAATATTCGTCCTTTTTGGTCGAAAATTAATCATCCTTGTTGAAAATGTATCATTTTTTCCTTGAAAATTCAACAGTTTGTTTTAAATTTGTTTCCTCTGTTGACTGAATAGTATTTTTTGATTGAAAACTCAATTATTCTGAAAGAGTTGTATTTTTGGATTGAATTCAGCTCTTTTTTTTACTCGAAATTTAAATGTTTTTGATTGAAATCTCAATTGTATCACATTGTTCGTTAGAAATTCATCTTCTTCTGTTGGAAATTCAACTACTTGTTTGAGAAGTACTCTTTCATTAAAATTTTGTTCTTGTTCAAGATTTATAATTTTAATTGAAAATTTATTTCTGATTGGAAATTGAACTACCTCATTGAAAATCAATTTTCCTAACTGAAAATTCAACTATTCCAGTTGAACATTTAACTTTTTACATTCTCATCTAGAGAAGGTATTAGATTTGTGTAAAATTTGACCTCCCGGTTTTTGTCAAATGTTCACGTTTTGAGACCGCGTGAACGCAATAAACAGGTTCTTACAAATGTGTCTGCCTGGTTGTCTGTCTGTCTGTCGGTTGGTCTGTTAGTCTGTCTGTCTGTAGATTCTTAGTCTGTTAGCACGATAACTTACAAAAGAATTAACCTATGCGATTGGGCTTTGGTATAATCTTCAAATAACCTAAAGTGAAGGTCAAGTTCGTTAGCCAGCCATTTTGGATTAAAATTCAAAAAGTAAGCGCTTTTTCAAAATTTTTGAGACCACTTTTTTTCAAATTCAAAAATTCTACGTGCGGATGTTCGCAGTGCTCAAGAAGACAAACAATTTATCCGAATGACTTTTTTTAATAAAACGAAAATTACTGGAGTTATAGCATTTACAAAATTCCAGAAAACAAATGAAAATGAAGATCTTAAGCCATCTAACGCACGATATGAAAAAAAGTCAAGAAAAGAAAAATGTTCCTTTTCGAACAATCTGCAATGTTTTTGTTAGACTTTTTTCAAATTCCTTGAAAAATCAAAAATTCACATTTTTATCGCACAAAAAAATGATGAAAAATCAAAAATTCCATTTTGCGATCAAAATCGAGTGCAAAGCACGAGATATGTGATGAGAATGTATTCTTCAAAGCCAAATGAGCTTTAACAAAAGAGAATTCACAATCACCAAATTACAGTTGTCGATACTTTGACCTCGAATTTTGAAAGGTCTGTGCACAACTGTGGGGGAACTAAAAAGACCGAGCGCGTAGCGCGAGGTGAATACAGTATCGAGCGCAAAGCGCGAGTTAGATGAATGTTGAGCGACAAGCGCGAGAAGCAACAGTCGCGAAAAATTTGAGAAGTTGGAAAAGGGGAAGAAAATCCGGGACGACTAGCCAAGCTTCTGAAAAATATTGGACCACTCAACCTAAATTTCTGGGCGACGAGACACTTCGTTAAATATTATATTTTTGTTTAAAAATGTATCTTTTTTTTTTAATAAAAATTCAACTATATGGTTGATGATTGATCTTTTTTATTTAAAAATTGAACTATTTTGGTGAAAATGTGTGTAAAATTGGTATAAAATTTAACTATTCCAGTTAAAGATTCATCATGTTAGTTGAAAATTCATTACATTGGTTGAAAATTGAACTGCTTGATTGAAAACCTGTTGCTTTTTTTTGCTAAAAATTCATCTCTTTTTTTTTGTAAAATTTAACTATTGGATAAAAATTTATCATTTTCAGTTGCAAACTTAACAAATTGGTTGCAAATTCATATACTGTGTTGAAAATTCATCTCTTTTTTGGGAAATCAATCTTTATGGTTGAATATTCATCTTTTCGGATCAGAATTAAACCATTCCAGTTAGAGACTCATTATTTTAGTTGGAAATTTATCTGCTTGGTCAACAATTCAATAATCCCATTAGAATTTTCATTATTATAATTGAAAATTCATCTGTTTTGTTGAAAATTGAACTATTTTGTTAAAAATCCATACAACGACGTCACAAGAATCCCTTCACTTCGAAACTCTTATACCTTCGCAGGGCGCGACGATTTGACATTGGGCGTACTCTCAGTTTTACGACTTCTCCTCGATAAGTCTCAGGAAAGAGAGTACGTTGCCTGATTCATGGGAGGCTCTAGTCTAGACACAAGATGTGACAATATGTCCTACGAATGTAACGAGTTTTCAGGTGCTTTTTCCTAGTTTTAAAGTTTCGATCTGGAAAGTGAATATAGAGCGGAATTCGTTCATTCTTGCAATATAAAATCGTAGGTTCTTTTTACAGTAATATCCCTGAAATGGCAATAAGAGCATAACTGAATTACCGTTCACACGTCTTATTATTTCTATCAGAGATTGCTCCAATGTTATATTCTAGTATTTAAACTTTGAAAATCTTTGATACATTAATTTTTTAAATCTTAAGCATTTGCATTAATATCGCGGAATATTGCGCCCGCCGTGCTGCCGAACGACGCGAGCGCATAGCCAGGGAAGCGCAACTCGCCCGTGTATCCGTTCCTGCCTACGATCCAGAAGCTCCCGGATAATTTCCGGACGGAGTTTGAAGCATCCTCAAGATAAGACGGGGTAGAGAGGGTACCCGAGACCCCCGCCGTCGGCAGCTGGCCGTTGACAGGACGAAACCACTCGTCCTCAAGGTCCCGGTCTTTATTCAGGATTCCCGGTACACCTTTCCGCCGATTAACCTGAATAGTAACGGCAAGGTCAATTCCACGATTTACGTGGACTGTGAGGATCCGCCGCCGCAACCTCAGGCTTTGCGAGCGCCCCCGACATTTCCATTACCTTTTACCGAGCGAGATCGCCGCCATCCAGACCTCGCCGTCTTCAGGGGGTACAAGGGTCGCGGAGGAAGCTCGGACTGCTTCACCAGCTTCCACCGAGGCCATAGTCTCCACCAGCCGAGCCGCTTCACCAGGTCTCCCGGAATAGGCCAGCACGAGTCACGCCGAAACACCCGCCGCCGTTGCGCCAAGGCATAGCCGCTTCTGAATCAGATTCAGAGACTCTGTTGTTGTGTGCGGACATGACACCCGAACAATTCGTTACGTCGTTGCTCGCTTCGCCCGAGCCTTGTTCGAGGCGACCAAAACCTGCTGGTTCGTCCTAGCGCAAGTTAATTTTATAGGACCTTTCAGATCTTGCGGGCTGGCATGCCCGTTCGTGGACCTCCTAACCTAGGCCTCCGGGCAAACTCACTTTCCTTACCCTGCCCTCACTTCCCTTCTCTCCCCTCCCCCACAAACAAAAAATGGTGCACTCACCTCCTACATAGTTTAAGCTGACCTTCTTCCTATAATGGATGGTGTTTCCGCGTGACGGCGCCTTATGAAGAGTGATATTAGGCGCGTCACGCTACCCTTGCCCGCTAGCCAGAAGAACTTGCCACAAGGAATGAAGCAGTTGGACACCTGGCTTAGCGGAAGGACCCCCGCTCAATCTCAAAACCATCCCGCTGGGCAAAAGTACTCAGAGCCCCATTTGCGCCTGATTTCCGCCATTCCGGGTTTCTTCTCTCTCTCTCTCTCTCTTTGCTACTAGAGAGATACTCGCATCAGATCCTTCGCGCGACGTACGTTTTCTAGCACTCATTTTCTTCTCCCCCCACCCTTTTTTCCCTTCCTCTTCCTTCCTCACCCCCCTTTACTGTTTATCCTACCCCTTCCACACTGTGGACAACTCTCAGGTAGATAACGGATGTGTTGTAAGAAATAATTGCGAACCTTACCCATACGTCCCAATTAGTTTTTTCACAATATTCTTTCAAATATTGCACTAAAACGTGGTGGCTACGCTCTAAAGAGCCTAGAGATTGCGAACGAAACGCAGTTGATTCTAATTGCTTTATTTTGAGAATTCGGCAAAAGGTTGCCATTACTTCGTTAGTAAAGTTGCTACCTTGGTAAGTTTGAATGGTTCGAGGGCACCCGAATCGCGTAACAAAATGCTCTGCGAGAACCATTGCAATTTTAGTAGATTCAATATTCATGAGTGGGATAGCCTCAGCGTATTTCGTCAAATTATCCTGTATGGTTAAAATGCAATGCAATTGTCCGTCTCTGAAAGAGGAGTGTGTCAAGACAATGTCGAAAGCATAGTCGTCGCTCTTCCGTGATGCGGATTGAATAATTTGAAAAACTTGAAAAAAGGAATATTATCACATTTAAACAAATGATTTAGAACTTTATTTGGAATGAAGGGTTAGGAGAAATATAACATGATTACATTGATAATATTATACCTATATGCACTCAAACTTATTTTCCATGCATACGTATTTTCGATGAAAATTCAACAACTAGTACTTTATCAAATGTAAGTTGACCTATGACGAAATTCCAATACAAGTTGTATTTTATCATTGCATGAAGCGTTACAGTTATTAACCTTAACATTTTCTTCAGAAATTTTCAGCGAACGAAAAATCTTATAAGATATATGATGTCAAAGAAGCTTTGCGCTGCTTCCCTGTGATTCCTGTAAGAATACAAAGTCAACAAGGTGGTGATTGCAAAAATAAAAAATTGTTGCTGGACCCAACTGCGACTATCATTTGAAATACGTTTACAAGACAGTTGTACACGGATGTTGATTGAAAATTTTGACCTCAAATTCTGATTTCTTGGCAGCGAAAATTCCAGGGCGGATACTTTTCGCGAACGCAACCTGAGTTTTTTCGAAGTCAGTCCGAGATTTTGTGGTGGCCATTTTCATTCTGACAATTTTTACCTCGAATTTAAATACCTTGACTAGGAAAACGTAAGAACACTGAGTTTCCAAAAGTTCGCTCACTATTTGAATTTTTTACCACTTTTCGGGTGTTTCCGGTCACTATGTACCTCGGAGTTGAAAGACTCACATCGCAGTCCACATAACGTAAGTGGATTTTTTGAAAGCCGGTTTTGAGGGTTTCAGTTTTCCGTTCTTATTCTTAAATTTTTTAATTCAATTAATGGTGTGGAGGATTGTGATTTACATGCTCCACTCTATAATAACGTAGGGTTTGATTATTGCGGCCTACTGGAATTTCTCTAGCTTCACCTTTGTTCAATTGCGTTATCCAACCACTTTGCATGTTTATTTTTGCTCGTTGGTTACCACACCTACTACCGCGAGATGAATATATTCCAGCGATATTTTGTCTCACCAATAATCCAAAGACGTCACCATCGGCTGTTGATAATACAATTTGTTCTTGGGTTGGCACAGGCGCATAAACATTTTTTCCCACGAGTACTCGAATTGGCTCATTCGCAGGAAAAGTGTACCTTCGGAGTTCGAATATTCGGCGAGGATTAAAATAGGAAGTAAGCCGAATAGATTCAAGCTGATCAAGTTCATATTGAAGACCGGAAGAAGAATAAATCCTGGTAGGCAAAGTAATGAGCCCAGCAGGAGGAGACCTAGACCTGCCACGAGTCGCAGGCTCAGCAGGAGTATCGAACCTGGCCGGAGGAAGATGCCTGCCAGGAGAAAGATGTCTGTCTGATGAAGAAGAAGATTCGCGACACGGAACGCTAGGAATAGGCACTCCATTAGGTAAGCAATCAAACTGTGAGCTTAAATCTGCAAGAAGAAACAGATAATCATTATTTTTCCAAGTAAACAGGTAAGGTCAAGGTACCTATCATGAGACAACTTTTGAGGGGGTTTTGAGAATCTGAATAATTTAAGAACAGTACCAGACTCCCTGGCATCAAGGATTTTGTGAGTGTCGGAGCTGCCCGTACCCAATCCGGACTCCTTTGTGGTCATTAAGTGGACGAGCGACGGAACGCTCATGTGCGCCACGCAATGCGTGGGGAACGCTCAGCCTCACACCGTAAAGCTTACCTACCTGTATCGAGTGCCAACCCTGAGGCCAGCTCCAAGCTACAAAGGGGAGAACTTAATCCGCAAACATAGGACCAACCTGTCCACTTTCACTGCAATAAATTGATCACACGTCACTTGAGTATCAGGTCTGTCTGGAGGAAGAGACCTGACCGAAGGAAGATGTTTGTCTAATGAAGGAGGAGATTTGCGACGCGGAACGCCAGGAATCGGCTCGCCATTAGGTAAACAATCAAACTCTAAGCTGAAATCTCGAAAAAGCATCAAAGGACTAGAAAACTGATCGCGAACTGGACTTGCAATATTCAAGGAACATCATTCTGGAAGGATCTTGGGAAAGCTTAACTCTAGATTTTTCTTTGGCAAAATGTAGCGCAACAGGGAATGTTATGAATGTTATAAACAGATGTATTCTGGATTTCCCTGGGATAAATTCAGATTCAACTAGTGTTTCTTACGAACAAACTGAACTATAATTTGGAAAAAATAACATTTGGGATAAATTCTGATTGCTTCGAACAAACTAGAGTTAGCGCAAAACTTTACAATATTACTAGAATTGTATATACTATATATCTTAGTGTTATATTCACCAATGAAATGTAGGATCACAGTCGAGATGAAGACCAGAGTATGAGCCATCATCATTTTTTCCAATCAGGGGAGAAACGGATTAATACGTTGATGAAAAATTTCGTTAGCACTGTTCCCAATTAAATGTTCTAGTATTTCATTAGCGTATGTACACGTTATCCTATAATCGTTATCTTATGGATTTTAGGTACTGGTCTTGTCCTTATAAGTTTGGAATATTTGTGTTTCATGAATCATGCTAAGAATACAAATGTGGTTATCTCGACCAAGGCTCACGTGGCTATAACAACTATTTCAAAATGTCGTTATTGGGCATGTTATGCGAAAACGTACTTGTTTCTTAATCATACCATTAAATAATTTTGGTATGTCCCCATATCACATGAGTGTTCTGGGGTTGCGGCAGGCCAACTCCTAGCAACTCACATTGTAGCAAGTTACCTTGCGGCATTTCTCATTTTCGATGAATGACAAATTACAGTACAAGCCTGGTTAAATAGGGAAAGTCACATTACGTTATCTCACTTTTGGAAGCATGTAAAGTTTAGAGCTAACTTATCAAACTGTGGCTTCTCTCATTTTCAATGAATTGTAAGGTTTAGGTCAAACTGGACAAAATTCAGCCAGTCACATTGCTTATTTTGGAACTATTGCAAAGCTCGATACAAAATTCGAAATTTGAATCGCTTGGAAGTGAAAAAATTTGAAGCCGTTGGTTATGCTTTTCAAAACTCAAACATCTGGATTCAAGTTGCAAAATTAGAATTGATAAAATGCAAGAATGGATGATATAGCATTCATCATGGGAATTCAGAAATTCAGAAAATTTTTATTTCATATGCAAAAATTTTTACTTTTCTATTCCAAATTGTTGAATTTGTAACGCCTTAATTAAAATCATTATGCATTCTTCAAAACTCAAAATAATTTCCAATTTTTATTTACTCATGATTTGAAATTTTCAAATAAAAATGAGACAATTTTCAATGCCCATATTTCTGAAATTTTCTTATTTTCAAGACTTAAATTTGAGAGATAATTGTCTTATGTTTTCTCTATCTTGAATATATTCTAAAGGCATTCAATGGAAAAAGTTTGTCTTAGAAATCCTTTAAACTGAAATTTTGCAACGATTAGGTATTTTAACTTGATATACTACAATTTCGAAGAACTTGAAAAACCAGGCAATTTCGAGTATTCAAAATTGAAACAAAACAATTCATTATATTTGAGATTGAAATTACCATCGAACAGAACTGTCTCTTACGGCTTCTCATATGAATTTTGAACGGAAGACCTGCAAAAATTAAGACATTTCAAAATCAAAATTCTATTGTGGTTTTCTAAAAAGAAAGTTAGCCATCTTCAGGGATTTTGCTTCCTTTATTGATTTCAACTGTTTTTATCGCGACTTTTTACATGTTTTCCAAATAAATAAAGCTGAAAAAAATCGTGATATGAATAGATTCATCGCGAAATTACAATCTATTGATTAATTAGATTAGTTTTAGCTTTATGATACATATTTAATTATTTAATGATGATAATTAAGTGAACAAATCTCGTCAGGACTTTGAAATGCAAAATTCCGATGTTTCTCGATAAAGTAACATAAAATAAGGTACAACTAGTCAATGTCAGTTAAAGTACTTCTCAACCACAATTTTCGAAAAAAAGAATGTCATATTTCTTTAACCGTGTAATAGGTCCAATTTTCAAAAATTCTGATTTTGTGAAGTATGCTTGGCTATAGAGAGTATGTTTCCGATGAAATTTAAAAGATTTTATAAAAAAATGTTTGCATAAAAGGTCGACAGTTTTTAATTTTTGTCCATTTTTATTTTGTATATGTGAGAAAATTATTTTCAAAAATTTTTAGTTTCAAGATAGTCGTCGTGACTGATTTTTTTTTGTTTTGAAGAAAGAAATGATTTTTCTCAATTGGAAAAATTGCAAACACACAAAAATATAATTCAATACAAATTTTTATAATTGGCCTTATTTGTGATTATTATCAATACGTTCTTATCGATAAAATGATACGATTCAATTGAATACTTGGAAGCTTATTGTCTTGGATCGGTTTCGGGATTTTTGAAAATAGGATTTAGATTCATATTTCATGAAATTTGATATCAAAGCAATTTTATTCTCTAAGCATACATACTTTGCGTGATTTATCTTTACAGTTTCGAAATCTTACTTGAAAACAAAAACGCGTTTATTACATATTCGCAAACATAGCTCATTAACAAATATTGTAATTAGATAAGAACAAAATGTATGTAAAAGAACTTGATCCCTAAAAGCTTCATTAATATTAGGTGAATATTTATAAAAATGATTCAATATTTCTTGGAATTTGCTTACATATTTCATAGGCTTTGAAAAATTTAAAAATTACTCCAAATACTTCGTAGTCATACACGACATGCTAAGCTTATTCCTATAATTAATTTGAGAATTAGAATATTCTAAACAAACTTTTCTACCTGTTGCTTTTTTTGTTAAAAATGAATTTGTTGGACTTGAATAATTTTGAGCCATCCGTACAGGGTATTATCATTTTTTTGTTGCTTAATATTACATCTTAATCTATCAGAAGGCCACATATACGCAGTTTATAAATATTCTTATTTTGATGACGCTGTAAAACATGCGCATTTTTTCTCAGTAGAGATATTTTCCATGCTAAATAATCGACACTGCCCATAAAAAAATTTAATTTTAAGAGGAACCAGTTACATAACTGCCTGCTCTTCAAACTAAGGGTTGATTCTGTTTCCTATTTACTCCATGACATTGGAGTCGAAGTTCATTCATATGAATGATTTTGAATTTTCCTCTATCTAGTTTTAATTCTACATCCACATCATGAAAAACTTTGATAATTTCATAAGGACCCAAATTTTCGTCAGGATCAAGTTTAGAGTCTCGAGTATTGTATTTCGAATATACCGGTTCACCGACATCCTAATCCTGGACGTTCTGCTTCTCGTCGTAATATCTCTTTGACCTTTTCTTAGCTAGCTGGGGTCATTCACGAGCACGACTTTGTGTTTCGATCAGTTTCTCTTTTAACGTAAAAACATGGCTGACTCATAGCACTGAATCATAGCGCCACTTCGAACCACGATATTTCGGTGGAAAAGAACGGTAGGGCATTTTTTAAAAAACAGTTAGAAAGCTACCTCAACTTCAACTTTTAGCACGACCCAGGAAATTTTTTGTCACGAAATTGAAAATTATATGACATCGAGCCGGAAATATTATCTGTAATAGATAGGAAAATTAAGAAAATCTAATAGCGCTCATAAGAGTCGTGCGCAAAATTTCCGACGGTAGTGTAAGTGAGAGGTATTTCCCCATTTGCGAATTCGGAAGGCATTATTGCTTCCTTCCCAAAAATCAACTGGCGTGGGATAAAAACTGTTCCCTCGTGTTTGGATGTGTTGTAGGAAAATATTGCGAATCATACTCATACATCCCAGTTAGTCTTTTCACAATATTGTTTTGAATATTGCACTAAGACTTGGTGGCTACGCTCTAGAAAGCCAAGAGATTGTGGATGAAACGCAGTTGATCTTAATTGCCTCATTTTGAAAATTCGGCCAAAGGTAGCCATTACTTCGCTATTAAAGTTGCTACCTTGATCAGTTTGAATGGTTCGAGGGCACCCGAATCGCGTAATTAAATGCTCTGCTAGAGCCATTAAAATTGTAGATTCAATATTCATGAGTAGGTTAGTGTCGGCGTTTTCCGTAGAGTTATCCTGTATGCTCTAAATGTACTCATTTCCACGTCCAGTGCCAGGTAAAATTCCCACGATATCGACAGGTATCTTCTAAAACGCTTCAGTAGGAGTGTCCGTAATTCACATGGGCATTCGAGTTTTTACGCGAACCAATTTCGCGCTGCTAGATTCTTCGCAGTTCAGTAGAAATTTTCTAATATCATCGCGCATGTTGGGCCATTAAAAATGTTCCCTAACTCTCTTATGAGTCTTTGTGCACCCTATATGACCGCCTACGATCAAATAATGGTATTCATTAATTATTGCAAGCAGATCTTTTTCTGGCGAAATTTAAAAACACATTCGTGATCGCATCTATAGACTATGACGATACCGACATGAAAATTTTTCTCAGGTTTGTTTCTTAAATTATCGTAACTAAATATATTCTCTCTGATTGATTTTGACTTGTTTCGGTAGTTGATTTGCAGTCCACCGAAATAAATGGTATTAAGTGATTACGAAGCATGTAAAGTTTATCCTTACTTGGCAGCGAAAACTCCCCGCGATTTTGTGGTGGCCATTTTCTTCCTGACAATTTTCAATGGTGTGGTGGATTGTTATTCACACGCTGCACTCTAAAATAACGTAGGATTTGATTATTGCGTCCTACTGGAATTTCTCTAGCTTCATCCTTACTCAATCGCGTTATAGCGCCACTTTCCATGTTCATTTTCACCCGTTGATTACCACACCTACCGCCCCGAGATGAATATATTCCATGGATATTTTTTCTCATCAATACTCCAAAGACGTCACCATCGGCTGTTGATAATACAATTTGTTCTTGGGTTGGCATGGGCGTATAAAGACCTCGTCCCATAAGTAATCGAATTGGCTCATCCGCAGGAAAAGTGTACCTTCGGAGTTCGAATGTTCGGCGAGGATTAACATAGGAAGTAAGCCGAATAGATTCAAGCTGATCAAGCTCATATGGAAGACCGGAAGGCGAATCAATCCTGGTAGGTAGAGTAATGATTCTAGCAAGAGGTGACCTGGACCTGCCACGAGACTTAGGCTCAGCAGGAGCATCAGGCCTGGCAGGGGGAAGAGACCTGCCAGGAGAAAGATGTCTGTCTAATGAAGAAGAAGATTCGCGACACGGAACGCCAGAAATAGGTGCGCCATTAGGTAAGCAATCAAACTGTGAGCTTAAATCTGCAAGAAGAAACAGATAGTCATTATTTTTTCAAGTAAACAGGTAAGTTAAAGGTACCTATCAGGAGACAAATTTTGAGGGGGGTTTGAGATTCTGAATAATTTAACAACAGTAGTAGAATATTTCTTCGAAATGTTTACAAGTGATTGTCAAGCTGAAGGCAAACTTCAAGTCTCATGTAACATTGACTTGGAAACTCGCACTGATTTTCTGTTTGGATTTCATAAATACTTATTATCATCCTCTACAAAGTGTTCAGATCTTTTATTTTATTTCTGTTCCTATCTACTTTAATTCGATATAAGGAGACCTCAAACATCATTACTATACGGCGTCCCAAACTCACTTTGCACAAGGATAAACTGATTTTCTCCTTTTTTTAGACAGTAAGCTGAAAAGCGCTTAACGTTTCAAATTTGTAAACTTTAGATGAACATAAATTTAATGTATGCACATATAACCATACCATATCACCATTTTATTCTTTCAAAATTGTTATCTTCCCGGATTAACTGATGGAATGAAGTGGGGTAGGATAAACAGGGCTGAGCTACAGGGAAGGAAGACAAGTGACGGTGCGTACGAGTCGCGTACGGTGAGAGGGATAGTGCGAGTGTCTTTCTAGTCAGATTGAGAGGGACATAGGAAGAAGGGGAGCGAGCTGGTGAGGCGGCAACAGGGCGCGACAATTCGAGAGGGAACCGGATTGCCTCGTGCCTACTACCTCAGCTCCGTGCGTCGACACCGAAATTAACTCTTATTTTAAAAATTTTAATTGAAAATCAAAAATAAATCAATTGAGCTGACAATCTACAATCAGATTGGTTATCCTAAATCCATCCCAGCTTCGTTTCCTAAAAGGAAGCGCGAAGCTAGGTCAAATAGAACTGCCGTTTCAGTTTATCGGTTAACATTTGATTATTAAAGATCTTTAAACTTAATTTTCATGCAGCTTTATATGTCTCCTTGAACGACCATTCTACTCCCTTTTAAAAATTATGAAAATTCTCAAATTTCCAATGGCAAATGAAGGATTCTTATTCTAATATCAAAACCAGAAGAAATTCATTTAATTAATTAATTTATTCAACTTAGGTGGATGTACGTGCATATCCGAGTTCAGATTTGCATTTATATCCATCGAAAGTTGTTAACGAATTGATCATCCAGAGTTTTTCATTGTTTATTAAACATTATATACGTCGTTTCCACGTACTTCGGGTCGCTTAGTTCAAGCCTGTTAGAATTTTTGTAAATTATCTTTGAATATCCCTAGCCTAGAAGAAAAAGCTAATTATTGAGCAAAACTTGAGGCTTAACGGAGCTTTTGTTTGTGCACGGACAAGCTGATGACTCCGTATTTTTAACTGCTGATTCCATATCTGACAGAAGAAGTTTTTTGCAGTACCTCAGACGAACAAAACATGAAGCAACGTAAATGTTCCTGGTGTTGTCAAACTGACTCATTCGTGCAATGAACATATTGGAGATATCATAACTTCTGAAAATATTGAGGATATTGCGAAGAATGTCGTTTCTACACTCAACAAAATCGCAATGGAAACATATGCACAGAAAGAACACGCAAGCTACAGTGGGGAAGGCAACCCTGATGATGATGACAGTGAAGATGTCTTCAGTCGTTCAGGGCAAGGAAAAAAACCGAGGTTCATACTCAAGAATCAATAAATGACCTGATAAAAATGAAATTTTAAAGTTCTCTTTTCGAAACACTGATATAGTCTATTGCACAGCTGTTAACAGATGAATGAATGAGCTAAAACCAAATATCTATAAATATGAGGAGTGGAGTCTTTTCATTGACTCTTCTGAACGTAGTCTCAAAGCAGTGTTGATCAACAATACAAACAAATTTGTATAATTACCAATAACACATTCTACCATATTGAAGGAAAGCGATATCAATATAGAGAACTTTTTCCTATAGGCTAGGGAAATTCTCAGGTACTTCACAAAAATTTTTTATTGAAATTTGTACTAAGCGACTCGAAATCAGAAGAACGTCGTTGTTTCATCAACTATCTCGTAATTAAATATAACTTCAACGGAGCCTGAAACATCTAAGATTTCACACATTTTCCCTAGGCTAGGGGAAAATTGTAGGATCATTCAGCGGCTTAAAAGTCATAAGGGTAGCCTTGTCACATGTAATTTTCAGACCACTTTTTCTTGTGGGCCGGTGTTATTCGGATAAAGGCAGACCAATTTTGGCTTCTACTTGAAGTCAATGCACTTTCCGGTTCTAAAATTCAGGAAAATTCTAGATTTCCCTGGAATGAATTCAGATTGAATTCATGCTTATTGCGTACAAACTTGACAAGAGTTTGGGAAAGAATATCATTTGGGATAGACTCCGATCATGTAGGGAAAATTGTAATCGACAGGAAACTTAGGAATGTTTCTAGAATTGTATGTACTATATATTGTAGTATCATATTTACCAATAAAATTCAGGATCACTGTAGAGATCAAGACCAGAATATACGCGATCACCATTTTTTCCAATTAGGGGAGAAAATGATTGAAAATTTTATGAAAAATTCGGTTGTCACTGTATTTAATTAAATCCGCTAGTGTTTTATTAGCTTATATGAGTAGTATCTTAATCGTTATGGCATAGGCTTTTAGCGCTGATTTTCTCCTCGGGCGATTTAAATATTTGTTTTCCATAAATCAATTGAAATCAATTAATTAAAACTAATTACATTTCATTCTTTATGTTGATTAATGTTTCAAATATTATAATACATATTGTATTTTAGAAAAAAAAATCTACAAAAGTGTGATAATTGTAATTTCATTGCTAGAATTATGTTCTTTTTTCTTTACGGTTACCTGTGTGGAGAGCGTATTACTGAAAATGTATTTTTGTTTTGCTTCAGAACGAATAACTGAAAATAACTCTGAAAAGGGCTGAAAAAACTCATAAAAAAACATAATTTTCAATGGTTAAACTTAAACGCCCATACAGAGGGATGTCAACTGATTTGAAAACATTTGGTTTAAAGAAAAAAAATATTTGCAATAGTAAAAAATTTTATTTTATGTCAGGCAATTTTTTAACAACTTGTGGTTATTCTTGCGCGTTCCACCGAAAATTGGCATTTTTGAATGAAAATCATCAGATTTAAGCTCAATATTTTTTTTAATAATGAAATTAAAAATTCAATACAATTCTGGATTGTCTTAGTGTTCTTTGTGTAAAACTGGTATTTTTAATAGAAGGAATGAAAAGCTTCCTTTCCATATATTATAGAAAGAATATTTCGTATCAATTCTGAAATTAGTATATCAATTTTTATAAATTATAACAAATATTGGCCTTGCTTTTCTTCCATTTTTGATGATAGATGATATTGAATGTGAACATTTCTTTCAATGATCAACGTACATTCTAATTTAGAAATTTCGTGATATATTTGATTACAGCAGAATTTGAACAAGTGCATTATTATTATCCTGTTTCTTTTAATTGTAAAGTTTAGCCTTACAAGTCCTTATTACAATTAAGGAGTCGATGTGAATAATGATTTGTGTGATCATTAATTTATTTTGTGTGTGCCATGAATTCTCAGTTTAAATTTAGCGCCTCCATTTTGTTCTGATGAAGAGATCCCTGTTTCTCAAGAGAAACATGAAAATTGTTTCTCTGAATTTTTCTTTGCAAAATGTACGTACAAACTTAACTAGAATTTGGAAAAAAATGACATGTGGGATCAATTCGGATTACGTCGGAGAAATTAAAATTAGCGCAAAACTTTACAATATTTCTAGAATTGTATATACTATATATCTTAGTGTTATATTCACCAATAAAATGTAGGATCACAGTCGAGATGAAGATCAGAGTATGAGCGATTATCATTATTTCGAATCAGGGGAGAAAAGGATTAGTACGTTGATGGAAAATTTCGTTAGCACTGTATCCAGTTGAATATTCTAGTATTGCATGAGCGTATATACATGTTATCTTAATCGTTATCTTGTGGATTTTAGACGCTGGTCTTGTCCTTATACGATTTGAACATTTACGTTTCATGAATCATGCTCAGAATACATATATGTGCTTATCTCAACCAAGGCTCACGTGGCAATAACAACCATTCTATAATGTCCTCGTTATTGGGGATATCATGTATGTCCCCAGATCACATGAATGTTCTGGGGTTGCGTCAGGCCAACCCCTAGCAACTCACATTGCGGCAAGTTACCTTGCGGCATTTCTTATTTTCGTTAAATTACAAATTACGGTACAAGTCGGGTCAAATACGGCAAGTCACATTACCTTATCTCCCTTTCGGAAGCAGGTAAAGATTAGGCCAACTTATCAAACTGCGACATCTCTCATTTTCAATAAATTGTGAGGGTCAAGGCAAACTGGACAAAATTCAGCAAGTCACATTGCTTATTTTTGAACTATTGCAATGTTGAATGGAAAATTGGAAGGGATAAATAAATAAATAAATTGAAAGTGTTAAAATTTCAAGTTGTTGGTTATGCTTTACAAAACTCAAACATTTTGATTCAAGCTGCAAAATAAGAATTGATAAAATGCAAAAATGGATGATATAGCATTCATCATGAAAATTCAGAAAATCAGAAAATTTTTATTTCATATGCAAAATTTTTACTTTCCTATTTCAAATTGTTAAATTGGTAACGCCTCAATTAAAATTATTACCCATTCTCCAAAACTCAACATTATTCCCAATTTTTATTTATTCATGTTTTGAAATTGTGCAACGATCAGGTCTTTTAGCTTGATATACTACAATTTCGAAGGATTTGAAAAACCAGGCAATTTCGAGCATTCAAAATTGAAACACAACAATTCATTATATTTGAAATTAAAATTACCATCGAACAGAACTGTCTTTTACGGCTTCTCATGTGAATTTTGAACGAAAGACCTGCAAAAATTAAGACATTTTAAAATCAAAATTCTATTGTGGTTTTCTAAAAAGAAAGTTAGCCATCTTCAGGGATTTCGCTTCCTTTATTGATTTCTATTGTTTTTATCGTGACTTTTTATATGTTTTCCAAATAAATAAAACTAAAAAAATCGTGTTATGAATAGATTCACCGGAAAATTACAATGGATTGATTAATTTGATTGGTGTTAGCCTTATGATACATATTTAATTATTCAATGATGATAATCAATTGAGCAAATCTCTTCAGGACTTTGAAATACAAAATTTCGATGTTTCTCGATAAAGTAACATAATATAAGGTCCAACTAGTCAATGCCAGTTAAGGAACTTCTCAACTACAATTCTTGAAAAAAAGAATGTCATATTCCTTTAACCATGTAAGATGTCCAATTTTCGAAAATTCTGATTTTGTGAAGTATGCTTGGCTATGAAGAGTATGTTTTTGATGAACTTTGAAAGATTCAAAGAAAGTGTTTGCATAAAAGGTTTACAGTTTTCAATTTTTATCCATTTTCATTTTGTATATGTGAGAAAATTATTTTCAAAAATTTTTAGTTTCAAGATAGTCATCGTGACTGATTTTTTTGAAGAAGGAAATTATTTTTCTTAATTGGAAAAACTTAAAACATACAAAAATATAATTCAATACAAATTTTTATCATTGGCCTTATTTGTGATTATTATCGATATGTTCTTCTCGATAAAATGATACGATTCAATTGGATACTTGAAAGCTTATTGTCTTGGATCGGTTTCGGGATTTTTGAAAATAGGATTTAGATTCAAATTTTATCAAATTTGATATCAAAGCAATTTTATTCTCTAAGCACACATACTTTGCGTAATTTTTCTTCACAGTTTCGAAATCTTACTTGAAAACAAAAACGCGTTTATTACATGTTCGTAAACATAGCTCATTAACAAATATTGTAATTAGATAAGAACAAAATGTATGTAAAAAACTTGATCCCTAAAAGCTTCATTAATATTAGGTGAATATTTATAAAAATGATTCAATATTTCTTGGAATTTGCTTACATATTTCATAGGCTTTGGAAAATTTAAAAATTACTCCGAATACTTCGTAATCATACACGACATGCTGAGCTTGTTCCTATAATTAATTTGAGAATTAGAATATTCTAAACAAACTTTTCTACCTGTTGCTTTTTTTGTTAAAAATGAATTTGTTTGACTTGAATAATTTTGAGCAATCTGTACAGTGTATTATCATTTTTTTTTTTTGCCTAATATTACATTTCAATCTATCAGAAGGCCACATATGCGCAGTTTATAAATATTCTCATTCTGATGACGCTGTAAAACATGCGCATTTTTTCTCTGTAGAAATATTTTCCATGCTAAATATTCGACACTGCCTGTACAAAAATTTAATTTTAGGAGGAACCAGTTACATAACTTCCTGCTCTTCAAACTGAGGGATGATTCTGTTTCCTATTTACTCTATGACATTGCGGTCGAAGTTCATTCATATGAATGACTTTAAACTTTCCTTAATCTAGTTTTAATTCTACATCCACATCATGAAAAACTTTGGTAATTTCATGAGGACCCAAATTTTTCATCAGGATCAAGTTTAGAGTCTCGAGTATCGTTTTTCGAATATACCAGTTGACCGAAATCATAATCCTGAACGTTTTGCTTCTTGTCGTAATATCGCTTTGACCTTTTCTTAGCTAGCTGGAGTCGTTCACGAGCACGACTTTGTGTTTCGATCAGTTTGTCTTTTAGCGTTTTTAGGAAAATATTATACACTACCGTTGGTAATTGAACGCACGACTCTTGTGAGCGCTATTAAAAATCACAGCTGACCTTGCACCACGATATTTCGGTGAAAAAAAAAAACGGTAGGGAATTTTTTGAAAAACAGAAAGCTCATGAAATTCCACGTCTAGTGGTACCAAACAAATATTCTTTTGACCTTCTGAACATAATACAGCACGTCAGAAATTCAAAAAAAAAATTCAAGGTTTTGTCGAATTTTCTACCTCAACTTCAACTTTCAGCACGACCCCGGGAAATTTTTTAAAGAACTTGAAAATTATATGACATCGAGCCGGAAATACTATCTTTAATTCAAGCCAAGAAAGCCTGAAAAATCTTCATGGGTGCCCGAGATATGATTAAAAATGTTCAATCGCATCTGAGCTCAATTTCAATCGACGATCACGGATCTCGGCTGGTCTGCTACTCGCCTTGAGGCCGGACTGAATAGGCCACACAGAGAGGTGGCGCCTAAATGGATATTGTCCTATTCTTTATTATGGAGACAATATTAGATTCACATAATTGTTAACAATCACAAATGACTCCACTTAGGCGCCACCTCTGTGCGTGGCCTATTCGGTCTTGCCTCAACGAAGGAGACGAGCAGCAGACCGGCCGAGAACAGTGATCGACGATTAAAATTGAGCTTAAAATTGAAGTTGAGGTAGAGAAATTAAAAAAATCTTACATTTGTTTTGATAGCGCTTACAAGAGTCGTGCGCGAAATTGCCGACGGTAGTGTAAGTGAAAGGTATTTCCCCGTTTGCGAATTCGGAAGGTATTATTGCTTGCTTCCCAAAAATCAACTGGTGTGGGATAAAACTTGTTCGCTCGTGTTTGGATGTGTTGTAGGAATATATTGCGAATCTCACTCATACATCTCAATTAATCTTTTCACAATATTGTTATAAATATTGCACTAAGACTTGGTGGATACGCTCTAGAAAACCTGGAGATTGCGGATGAAACGCAGTTGATCTGAATTGCCTTATTTTGAAAATTCGGCAAGAGGTAGCCATTACTTCGCTAGCAAAGTTGCTACCTTGGTTAGGTTGAACTGCTCGAGGGCACCCGAATCGCGTAATAAAATGATCTGAGAGAGCCATTGCAATTGTAGTAGATTCAATATTCATGAGTGGGTTAGCGTCCGCGTATTTCGTCAAATTATCCTGTATGCTTAAAATGTACTCATTTCCGTGTTCAGTGCCTGGTAAAATTCCCACGATATCGATATGTATCTTCTAAAACGCTTCAGTAGGAGTGTCCGTAATTCACATCGGCATTCGAGTTTTTACGCGAACCAATTTCGTCCTTCTACATTCTTTGCTGTTCAGTATAAATTTTCTAATATCATCGCGCATATTGGGCCATTAAAAATGTTCCCTAACTCTCTCATGAGTCTTTGTGCACCCTATATGACCATCTACGACCAAATGATGGTATTCATTAATTATTGCGAGCAGATCTTCTTCTGGCGGAATTTAAAAACACATTCGTGATCGTATCTATAGACTATGACGATACCGGCATGCAAATTTTCCTCGAGTTTGTGTTTTAAATCGTCGTATCTAAATCTATTCTCTCTGATTAATTCTTGACTCGTTTCGGTAGTTAATTTGCAGTCCGCCGGAATAAACGGTATTAAATGATCATGACGCAAGTAAAGTTTATCCTTACTTGGCAGCGAAAACTACCTGATGACTACTCTTCGTGAACGCAACGTCAGTTTTTTTAAAGTTAGTCTGCGATTTTGTGGTGGCCATTTTCTTTCTGACAATTTTTAATGATGTGGAGGACTGTGATTCACACGCTCTACTCTAAAATAACGTTGGATTTGATTATTGCGGCCTACTGGAATTTCTCGAGCTTCATCTTTACTTAATCGCGTTATCCCACCACTTTCCATGTTCATTTTTACCCGTTGGTTACCAGACCTACTACCGCGAGATGAATATATTCCATCGATATTTTTTCTCACCAATACTCCAAAGACGTCACCATCGGCTGTTGATAATACAATTTGTTCTTGGGTTGGCATGGGCGCATAAAGACCTCGTCCCAGAAGTAATCGAATTGGCTCATGCGCAGGAAAAGTGTACCTTCGGAGTTCGAATATTCGGCGAGGATTAACATAGGAAGTGAGCCGAATAGATTCAAGCTGATCAAGCTCATATTGAAGACCGGAAGAAGAATCAATCCTGGTAGGTGGAGTAATGATTCCAGCGGGAGGAGACCTAGACCTGCCACGAGACACAGGTTCAGCAGGAGTATCAGGCCTGGCCGGAGGAAGAGACCTGCCAGGAGAAAGATGTCTGTCTGATGAAGAAGAAGATTCGCGACATGGAACGCTAGGAATAGGCGCGCCATTAGGCAAGCAATCAAACTGTGAGCTTAAATCTGCAAGAAAAAACAGATAATCATTATTTTTCCAGGTAAACAAGTAAGATAAAGGTACCTATCATGAGACCAATTTTGAGGGGGTTTTGAGATTCTGAATAACTTAAGAACAGTAGTAGAATATTTCTTCGAAATGTTCGAGAGTAGGTCAAACAAACTCTCATAAATTTTTGTCGAACTTGTCCTTCGATTCGTCCCAAATCCTTCACGGTAAATTACAGTTTGAAATGAAAAAAAATAATGCAATGTATTGTGAATTCAAGTAGAAAAAAATTAAACCCTTAGGTGTGAACAATGAGCCGCAACGAGCCGTGACCGAAACGACACTTACCCTTTGCAGGATTCGTGGCAGCCACTACCTGCTGAAAGGGCTCCGGCGTCTCAACCTTACTTTGCACGAGGATGATCTGATTTTCTCCTTTTTTTATGCAGTAAGCTGAAAAACGCTTAACGTTTCAAGTTTGAAAACTTTAGATGAACATAAATTTAATGTATGCACATGTAACCATACCATATAACCATTCTATTTTTTCAAAATTGTTATCTTTCCGGGTTACTTTGTGAAATAGAGTAGGGGTAGGATAAACAGGGCTGAGGTAGAGGGAAGGAAGGCAACTGACGGTGCGTACGGGTCGCGCACAGTGAGAGGGATAGTGTGAGTGTCTTTCTAGTCAGAGTGAGAGGGACATAGGAAGAACTAGCTGGGCGAACTGACTGCTGTTCGATCGGGCGAGCAGGACAGGTGGGAGCCGCTTCGTCGGCGATACGGGGAGTCCCTGAAAAATGTGGATCCCTTACATCGATAAATTCTTGTGGCGCGGGAAGTGGCACCGACGGCGGAATTTTTAATCCCTGTGCTGGCTACAGGTGACTGCCTTCAGCGAGTAAGGTTTGTCGGCGGGAAAACGTGATGCAGGTCTTTGATGAACTTTGCCCGATTTGTGGGAGATTCAACTTCCCTTCTGTAAACAGATCGGAAGCCTCTGGATTGTACGGTGCACGATAGCTCGTCATGCCCGTTTTGCTGCCTCTCGCCGTTGCTGCTCCTCTGCTGTTCGGCACGCCTGCTCTGCAGCCCGGTGTTGCTCCTACTGGATGTGGCGGGCACGTAACTCCTTGGCCCGTCGGCCCGTTCGATTTGCCGCTGTCGCTCGAGAGCGGCGAGCTGTCGTTCGGTGGGGCGGCGTTCCCGTTCCTCTATGGGAAACATAATCCGGACTCCTGTGTGGTCACTAAGTGCACGAGCGACGGAACGCTCATGTGCGCCACGCAATGCGTGGGAAACGCTCAGCCTCACACCGTGAAGCTTACCTTTTTTCATCCAGTACTAACCATGAGGCCAGCTCCGGGCTACAAAAGGGGGAACCTAATCCGCAAAAATTGCACTCGGAAACTATTCACTTAATATTCAGAGGACACTATTACTTATATGACCATAAATATTTAGAAAACATTATTTTGGAACGTTCTTGGAGAAAATTTATTTTAAATTTTTCTGTGCAGAATGTAGCGCGCTATTATGCACAAACGTAAAGAAATTTCTGCACAGCAGAAATGACTGCGTAGCCGTGCATAGGCCCCATTCGCATATAATGCCGACTTCGGAAAATTTGTGCAAACTCAGGAGTCAATGTTTAATTCTTTATTCTGTCGTTTGGAAAGTCACTAGATTTTTATCCATTGACGTTCGGAATATGTGCAAAAAATCGGAATTATCCGATAAAACTCGTAACTTTTGCACTTCTACACTTTTACGTTTCACCATGTATATAACTCTTACGTTCAACGAAATTAGAAAGCCTCAATTTTTTAGAAGAACGAAGGTGAGTTAAACGGAAGCATGACGGCATCTGTATCTGAATCAACCTAAGAATGTCGTACTATGTCGTTAGCTATTCAGTTGCTTAATTGACGTAAGAAAGTTTTTTAAGGAAATATTGTTATATTTCGAGAGAATGGGATAGGATTGGACCTTATGATATGCTGACGTCATTCATTTAACTATTCTTGTGAGCATTACACAGGCCCACAAAAAAAGTGGTCTGAACTTTACATGTGACAAGGCTACCCTCATGGATTTTGAGCCCCTGAACCTGAATCCGGCCTTAGAATTTTCCCCTAGACCCAACAATTTTCCCGTAGCCTAGGGTAAATGTGTGGAATTTTAGAAGATTCAGACTCCCTTGAAGTTATATTCATCCACAAAAAAGTTAATGGAGCAACGTCATTTTCACGTTCTCCGGGTCGCCCAGTTCAAGTCTGACTTTATAACTTTTGTAAAGTATCTTTGAATATCCCTAGCCTAGAAGAAAAAGTGCATTAATGAGCAAAACTTGAGGCTTAACGGAGCTTTTGTTTGTGCAAGGAAAAGCTGATGTCTCCGTATTTTTAACTGCTGATTCCATATCTGACAGAATACATTTTTTGCAGTACCTCAGATTTTCCCAAGCCTAGAGAAAAAAGTGAAAACCCGAGAAAAACTAGAGTTTCCACAGAGGTTCCATTTTTGCGAGGTAAACAGATATATTTTTGTATTTTCAGTATCAAACGAAAAAAAAATTTGCATCACCTACGCTTTGGAGACAACCTCAAGATCAAACAGATTATTATTCTTGTAAGACAAATATTGTCGTGCATAGAAGGTGAGACGAGCAAAAAATCAAGCAACGTAAATGTTACCATTGTAGCCAAACTTACTCATCCGTGCAATGAACATATTGAAGAAATCATAACTTCTGAAAATATTGAGTATATTGAGAAAAATGTCGTTTCTACACGCAACAAAATCGCAATGGAAACATTTTTACAGAAAGAATACGCAAGCGACAGTGGCGAAAGCAACTCTGATCATGATGATGACGGTGAAGATGTCTTCATTCCTTCAGTCCAACAAAAAAAAACCCCGAGCTTTATAATCAAGCATCATTGAATGACCTGATAAGAGACTTGGGATTACATAAAGATGCCGCTGAACATTTAGCTTCTGATTTGGAAATCAGAAACCTGGTATCGAAAGAAACTAACTCCACTGTTTATCGAACCAGAGAAAAAGTGTTTTCAAAGTTCTTTTCTCGAGACACTGATTTTGTTTATTGATCAGCTGTTAACGGAATAATGAATGAGTTGAAACCAAATATCTAAAAATATGAGCAGTGGAGGATTTTGATTGACTCTTCTGAACGTAGTCTTAAAGCAGTGTTGATCCACAATACAAACAAATTTGTATCAATACCAATAGCACATTCTACCATATTGAAGGAAAGCGACATCAATATGGAGAACTTTTTACCATAGGCTAGGGAAATTCTCAGGTACTTCACAAACATTTTTTATTAAAATTTGAACTAAGCGACCCGAAATCAGTAGGAACGTCGTTGTTTCATCAACTATTTCGCAATTAAATATAACTTCAAAGGAGCCTGAAACATCTAAGATTTCACACATTTTCCCTAGGCTGGGGGACAATTGTAGGTTTATTTAGCGGCTGAAAAGTCATAAGGGTAGCCTTGTCACATGTATAGCTGAGACCACTTTTTTTGTGGGCCTGTGTTATTTGGATAAAGGCAGACCAATTTTGGCTTCTACTTGACTTCAAAGCACCTTCCGGTTCTAAAATTCAGGAAAATTCCGTATCAATAGGAAAGATCTTTCGAATGACATTCTTTATAACATATTCGTTCTAGATTTCCCTGGAATGAATTCAGATTGAATTCATGCTCATTGCGTACAAACTTAACAAGACTTTGGGAAAGAATCTCATTTGGGATAGACTCCGCTCACGTAGGGAAAATTGTTATTGACAGGAAACTTAGGAATTTTTCTATAATTGTATGTACTATATATTGTAGAATCATATTTACCAATAAAATTCAGGATCACTGTAGAGATTAAGACCAGAATATAAGCGATCACCATTTTTTCCAATTACGGGAGAAACTGATTAAAAATTTGCTGAAAAATTTGGTTATCACTGTATTTATTTCAATCTGCTAGTGTTTTATTAGCTTATATGAGCCGTATCTTAATCGTTATCGCACAGGCTTTAAGCGCTAATTGTGTCTTCGGGCGATTTAAATATTTGTTTTGCATAAATCCTTTCAAGAAAAAAATGTGTTTGTATAACAACTATCCTGGAATAGCCTCGTGAATTCGTTAATTAATTAAAACTAATTACGTTTCATTCTTTGTGTTGATTAATTTTTCAAATATTATAATACATATTGTATTTTAAAGAAAAAATTCTACAACAGGGTCATAATTGTAATTTAATTTCTAGAATTATGTCCTTTTTTCTTTACGGTTATCTGTATGAAAAGCATATTGCTGAAAATGTTTTTTTTGTTTTGCTTTAGAACGAATAAATGAAAAGAAATCTAATATTGTCCGCATCGGAATTTTTGTTATTATACGAACTGGACCTGCAATATTCAAGGAACATCATTCTGGAAGGATCTTGGGAAAGTTCAACTCTAGATTTTCCTTTGAAAAATGTAGCGCGATAGGGAATGTTGTGAATGTTATAAACAGATGCATTTTGGATTTCTCTGGGATAAATTCAGATTTAACTAGTGTTTCTTACGTGCAAACTTAACTAAAGTTTGGAAAAAAAATAAAATTTGGGATTAATGATGAAAAATTTCGTTAACACTGTATCCAATCAAATATGCTAGTATTTCATTAGCGTATATACATGTTATCTTAATCGTTATCTTATGGATTTTTTGCGCTGGTCTTGTTCTCATACGATTGAAATATTTGTGTTTCATGAATCATGACAAGAATACAAATGTGGTTATCTCGACGAAGGCTCACGTGGCTATAACAACTATTCTATAATGTCGTCTTAATTAATATACCATTAAATAATTTTGGTATGACCTCAAATCGCATGACTGTTCTCGGGTTGCGTCAGGCCAACCCAAAATTGGTAACGCCTTAATTAAAATTATTATCCATTCTTAAAAACTCAAAATAATTTCCAATTTTTATTTATTCATGTTTTGAAATTTTCAAATGAAAATGAGACAATTTTAAGACATGACGAGTGTTCTATATGATTCCAATATTTGGAATTGCATGATTCTAAGACCATCAATCTGAAATTTTTTTGTTCTAGGTGGAGCATAAACTTGTCAATATTTTGGAGAATTTGGAATAATCAATTTTCAATGTTCATATTCCTGAAATCTCCTTATTTTTAAGACTTGAGTTTGAGAAATCATTTTCTTATAGTTTGTCTATCTTGAATATATTCTGAAGTCATTCAATGGCACATTTTTTTATTAGAAATCTTTTAAACTGAAATTGTGCAACGATTAGGTCTTTCAACTTGATATTCTACAATTTCGAAGAATTTGGAAAACAAGACAATTTCGAGTATTTGAAATTGAAACAAAATAATTTATTAGATTGAAAATTAAAATCACTATTGAAAAAACTGTCTTTTACGGCTCCTCATATGAATTTCGAGATGGAAGACCTACAAAAATTAAGAAATTTTGTAGTCAAAACGCGTTTCTCCTCAGCTTTTTCCGGAATCGGATTCAGATACTTCATATCTATGAAAAACGCATATTTTTGGCAATAAAAGTTTCGTGAAATTAACTGAGGCTTTCGATCAGATTCAGCGTTTCGCATATTTCATTATCTTTATCAATAGGACAATCTACAATTGAATTGAGTGCAGAAGAGTATAAAATTTCCGGTCCAATTTGAGCATACTGGATTGCAAAGGCGGGTTTTCGTATTCGAAGAAAAAATTGATCAGAAAGGTATCGCTCTGTCCGATTCTATTTCTTAATCAACTCTTCGAACATTGGTGATGAGCAGGCATTTATGCATAATTTCTTGCAACTAAGTTTACAATTTAAATTTCATGCCTGCGGTTTGTACTCGTTTGTTCTCATCGTTAAAATGATCATAAAAATTCTCTATTACAGTTATCCGAAATACGTAATCAGTAAAAATTTCATGTCGATTATGTATGTGGAAGATTGGTCCCAAAAATCGGTTCCGAGATTTTTGAAAATAGGATACAGATTCAAATTCCATAAAATTTGATGTCAAAGAAATTTTATTCTCTAAGCACGCATACATTGCGTAATTTTTCTTTACAGTTTCGAAATCTTACTTGAAAACAAAAACGAGTTTATTACATATTCGTAAACGTAGCTCACTAACAAATATTGTAATTAGATAAGAACAAAATGTATGTAAAGAACTAAAGCATAAAGCTTTATAGTCATGACTTTAACATTTTCTTTTCAGAAATTTTGAGCAAACCAGAAATGTCATAAAAAATATGATCTCAAAGAAGCTCCGCTTCTTTGGCAGGAAGGACTCCCTGACAACTACTTCTCGCAAACGTAACGTCAGATTTTTCAAAGATGGTCCATGATTCCGTGGTGGCCATTTTCGTGCTGACAATTTTCACCTCAAATTCAAATTCTGTGACCAGGAAAACGTGAGGGTACTGAGTTTCAAGGAAGTCTTCTCACTATTTGAATTTTGGCCAAATTTCCGGGTGTTTCCGGCCACTATGAAACCGGAAGTTGAAAGACCCTCGCTGCGCAGTCCACATAATGTGCGCGGATTTTTTCAATGCCAGTTTTGAAGGCTTCAGTTTTCCGTTCTTATTCTTACATTTTTTTGATTAAATTACTGGGGTGGATGATTGTGATTTACACTCTCGACTCTAAAATAACGAAGGATTTGATTATTGCGGCCTACTGGAATTTCTCTAGCTTCATCTTTACTCAATAACGTTATCCCGCCACTGTCCATGTTTATTTTTGCCCGTTGGTTACCACACCTACTACCGCGAGATGAATATATTCCAGCAATATTTTGTCTCACCAATACTCCAAAGACGTCACCACCGGCTGTTGATAATACAATTTGTTCTTGGGTAGGCATGGGCGCATAAACATTTCGTCCCACAAGTAATCGAATTGGCTCATCCGCAGGAAAAGTGTACCTTCGAAGTTTGAATATTCGGCGAGGATTAAAATAGGAAGTAAGCCGAATAGACTCAAGCTGATCAAGAGCATACTGAAGACCGGAAAAAGAATCAATCATGGTAGGTGGAGTAATGAGCCTAGCAGGAGGAGACCTAGACCTGCCACGAGACGCAGGCTCAGCAGGAGTATCAGTCCTGGCCGGAGGAAGAGACCTGCCAGGAGAAAGATGTATGTCTGATGAAGAAGAAGATTCGTGACGTGGAACGCCAGGAATCGGCTCACCATTAGGTAGACAATCAAACTGTGAGCTTAAATCTGCAAGAAAAAACAGAGAACCATTATTTTCCCAAGTAAACAGGTAAGGTAAAGGTACCTACCATAAAAGGAATTTTTAGGGGCTTTTGAGATTCTGAATAATTTAAGAACAGTAGTAGAATATTTTTTTGAAATTTTCCAAGTAATTGTCAAACTGAAGGCAAACTGGAAGTTCCAGTAATATAATATTAGCACAGAAGCTTGCAATGATTTTCTGTTTTGATTTCATTAATACTTATGATCATCCTGTACAGAATGGTCAGTTCTTTTATTTCATTTCTGTTCCTATTTACTTTAATTTGATATAAAAACACCCCAAACATGATTATCATACGGCGTCCCAAACTCACTTTGCACTAGGATAAACTGTTTTTCTCCTTTTTTTAGACAGTGACCTGACAAACGCTTAACGTTTCAAGTTTGTAAACTTTAGATGAACATGAATTTAATGTATGCACATATAACCATACCATATAACGATTCCACTTTTTTAAAATTGTTATATACCCGGGTTAATTTATGAAATGAAGTAGGGGTAGGATCAAAAGGGCGAAGGTAGGGGGAAGGAAGACGAATTACGGTGCTTACGGGTCGCGTACGAAAAGAGGGATAGTGCGAGTGTCTCTCTAGTTAGAGTGAGAGGGAGAGATGAATAGGAAGAAGGAGAGCGAGCTGGCGAGGCGTTAGCGGGGGCCGGGTAGGGTACTGGCTAGTTCAGCCTAGCAGGGTGGGTTTGAGGCAGAGAGACGAGGCAGAGAAGCGTGGCAGAGAGGTGAGAGTAAGGGTGAAGAGAAGATCTGCGGAGTCTGGTCCGCCGACAAAAACGAATCGTCGTCGCTGGAGGAGCCCGTTTCCTCAAAAACTCAAGAGGGAAATAGAGTTGGTGCCTAGTCCTTCTCAGCTGGGCGAACTGATTGCTGTTGGACTGGGCTGATTGCTGTTCGAGTGGCACTGACTTCGAAACATTCAATCCCCTTCAGGTTAGCCTGTCTGTGATTTGGTAGGATTCATTTCTAGGGGTTTGGTGAGTTAGGGGGTACGTGGGTTAGCACGTTTGTGGTGTCGAATGTAATTATTTGTAAACAGTAGGCGACTAAACTCGCTGTTCCCAGGGGTAGGTGGGTTAGCCTGCTTGTCGTTTGGTGGAGGTGGTTTTTAGGGGTTAGCTGAGTTATGAGGTAGGTAGGATAGGTGGGGAGGGGTGTTTCAAATCAATTTTATGCGCCATAAACTTAAAAATTTAGTGGGTTCAATTCCCGCCTCGCACGCTGGAAGAGCCTCGGTGGCCGATGCGGTGAACACTAGCAAAGCAAGGGAGTTGTTCAACTCCGGAGAGTCGTGGGACCGGTACCTCTAGAGAAAAAGGTTCTCTAAGTACTTAAGGCTGTTGCTCCTGGTGGTTCAGAACCCGCCTTAAACTGTAGGTCCCCCTCCCACCGCCAAGTAAGAACGTGGGAGTGTGTGTAAAGGAATAGGGAAGAGATACAAGAAAAATGTAAACCCTTAGGGGATACATTAGGAGCCTCCATTCCACTTGAAAATTTGTATAATTCGATTGATTAAGATGCAAGAACTATGCTCGTCGCTTAATGTCATTTTCACACCTTTTGAGGGGGGTTTTTGGCTCTAGCTGAAAATTTTTGGGGGTATATGAAGTTTTTTGACTTCGTATTCGGATTTAGTGATAAATAATACATAGGGATGCATGGGTCTGGTTCAGGGATATTAAATTTAATTTTTTTGTGGGGCTGTGTAATTATTTTTATTAAAGATCTTTAAAGTTAATTTTCATGTAGCCTCATATGTCTCCTTGAGCGACCAATCTACTTCCTTTTGAAAATTATGAAAATTTTTGAATTTGCAATGGTAAGTGAAGGCTTCTTATCCTAATATCAAAGCTAGGAGAAATTCAGTTGATTAATTAATTTATTCAATCTAGGTGAATGTACGTGCATATCCGAGTTCAAATTTGCATTTATATCCATCAGAAGTTGTTAACTAAGTGGTAGGCCAGCGGTTTTAATTGTTCATTAAACATTATAAAGTTCCATATTATTTTATGTTGTCCCGGGACCCGTTGTTCGTTGGAATTTCCCATCCTGTTTATTGAAGCTGTTATTTATTTTATTTTATCCTCAAAGTATAATTTACTGTCAACCCCCTGCTTTGATTGTTCTTAAACTATTTGTTCAATCTTGGTTTTTAAAGTTCCGGTTGAGCTCCCGGCTTCGACCCGTGTACCAAAGTGAAAGGGCAGATGGGTTTAAAGAGAGAACGTGATAGAGTTGAGAGAGTAGAGAGCGTGCGTGAGATGGAGAGAGAGAGAGAGAGAGACTCTGTCGTACGTGCCTTGGCCTGTAGCAATGTTTTCACGGCGGTGGCACGTGATCGAGAGCTGTTTACGTGACCGGGAAGGTTTTCCTCATTCGTGCAATGAACATATTGAAGATATCATAACTTCCGAAAATATTGAGGATATTGCGAAGAATGTCGTTTCCACAGTCAACAAAATTGCAATGGAAACATTTTTACAGAAAGAATACGCAAGCGACAGTGGTGAAAGCAACTCTGATGATGACGATGACAGTGAAGATTTCTTCAATCCTTCAGTCCAACAAAAAAACAACCCCGAACTTTAGAATCAAGAATCATTAAATGACCTGATAAGAGACTTGGCATAACATAAAGATGCCGCTCAACATTTAGCTTCGGATTTGAAAAACAGAAACCTGGTAACGAAAGGAACTAACTCCACCGTTTATCGAACCAGAGAAAAAGTGTTTCTGAAGTTCTTTTCTGGAGACACTAATTTTGTTAATTAATCAGCTGTTAACGGATTAATGAATGAGCTGAAACTAATACCTATAAATATGAGCAGTGGAGGCTTTTCATTGACTCTTCTGAACTTAGTCTCAAAGCAGTGCTGATGAACAATACATTGTAGTAACGTCGTTGTTTCATCAACTATCTTTTAATTAAATATAACTTCAACGGAGCCTGAAACATCTGAGATTTCACACATTTTTCCTAGGCTAGGGGAAAATTGTCGGGTCATTTAGCGGCTCAAAAGTCATAAGGGTAGCCTTGTCACAGCTAAAGTTCAGACCACTTTTTTGTGGGCCTGTGTTATTCGGATAAGGGCAGACCAATTTTGGCTTCTTCTTGAAGTCAATGCACTTTCCGGTTCCAAAATCCAGGAAAATCCCGTATCAATAGGGAACATTTCTCGAATGACATTCTTCATAACAGATTTATTCTAGATTTCCCTGGAATGAATTCAGATTGAATTCATGCTTATTGCGTACAAAATTAACAAGAGTTCGGAAAAGAATAGCATTCTGGATAGACTTCTATTACGTAGGGAAAATTTTAATTCGCAGGAAACTTAGGAATGTTTCTAGAATTGTATGTACTATATATTGTAGTATCATATTTACCAATAAAGTTTAGGATCACTAAAGAGATCAAGACCAGAATATAAGAGATCAACATTTTTTCCAACTAGGGGAGAAACTGATTAAAAATTTGATGAAAAATTTGGTTATCACTGTACTTAATTAAATCTTCTAGTGTTTTATTAGCTTATATGAGCAGTATCTTGGTCCTTATCGCATAGGATTCAAGCGCTAATTTTGTCCTAAGGTGATTTAAATATTTGTTTTTCATAAATCCTTTCGAGAAAAAAATGTGGTTATGAAATAGCCACCATAAGTTGTTATGATTAGACTTGAATGCCCATACAAAGGGATGTCAACTGATCTAAAACACTTGGTTTGAAAAAAGATTTACAATACTAAAAAATTTTATTTTATCACAGGCAATTTTTTAACAACTTGAGGTTATTTTTGCGCGTTTCACCGGAGATTGGCATTTTTGAATGAAAATCAGCAGATTTAAGCACAATAATTTTTCCTTATAATGAAATTATAGAGTCATAGAGTTGTAAACTTCGCTCTTGGTTGTCTTATGGCTCTTCGTACGCCATGAATTTACAGTTCAAATTTAGCGCATCCATTTTCTTCTGATGGAGAGATCCCTGTTTCTCAAGAGAAACAAAAATTGTTCCGTACCACGTGATGAGTGGTCACGTGAACAGATTCCTGGCTTACCAGCATTTTTTTCATTTCCTAACTTATTTTCACACGGAGCGGCACATCGAGTTTAAAATTCAAGATACTGAATAAGAAGCACTAAGGGAGGTGGATCTTATCCTGAATCCTTTTAATTATGAAAAAAGTTTTTTCGTAAATAATTTTTTTCTTGCTTTTTTCACGATTATTAAAATTTAGGACCAGACTCACCTTTCTTAGTGCTTCATGTTTATTATTCCACTCGTCACATGGCCTTAAGTTGATATTTAGAGGTTGCCCAAACCTCAGGAAGTTTTTCCTAAACAAAGTTATTGTTTCAATTAAATCTTACTGCAAGTGAGCTAATATTGATATATTTATGTATCCATATTTTATCGAGATGTTCCTTTATTTATTGAATTAACTTTTGTTATTAACAAATTATTAGACAAAGGAGCTATTAGAACACTTTTTCATGTGGAAAGGTTATTTTTTGTATAAATTTCCAAAATACGTATGCCTGTATTAAAAAAATTAATTTTTATATGAAACAACAAAAAGAAATGAACAAAACCTCCCAGTCGAAGTGATTTTTTCAGAAGAAATTTTTTTTGTCATCAAATCTTCTCGCAAGCACATCAATATTGGTGCTTCATCAATATTTCTCGTTTCCTATCAAATAACTGATTGTTATAAACAAATTATAACTCAAATTTTGAATATAACAGCTTTCGAAATAAGAAGGTGATTTTTTCAGTCTGAATGTTCAAAATGCGTTTCAAAAAATAAGAGTAATTTTTCCATAAAGAATCTAGTCAAAAGTTTGTCTATATTAATTGTTCGTGATAATTATGTTGAATATCAACGAAGTTATTCATTTCTTATAAATGCAGGTGCAATGATACTGAACAATAGTGTATTTATTTAAGAATTTTTTTTAGGGATAAAAATTATATTTTTGAAAATGCTAACTTTGTTCCTTTGTTTGTTAGCATATTATGGTACAAGAAAATAAATTGAAAAATCGAAACCAGTAAAGGTTTTATGAAATTCATGCTGGTAAAAAAACATGAAAATACTTCAAGGAATAGAGCCTGTAGAAGATTACAAATAGTCAATTAGAAGATGTTGAATTTTTTTGGTATACTGGTTCATTCATATCTTCTCCCCACCTTGTTGTATAATTAGAGGTGATGGTTATTGATGTTGACCAGGTGAGAATTTTTATTATTGTATCCTCTTTCAACAGTTATTGGCCGATTTCAATTGATGTTCACCTGGTAAGAATTTAATTAGAAAATGTTGGATTTTGTTGTTATCCTGATTCTTTCATTTTGTCTCCTTCCAATCGTGTTCTATAATTAACTAATTACTAATTCATATTCCTCCCCTGGGGGCTGTAACACCTTGTAGTTGGTGTGGAGGCTTAAGCATATCGGACATGGGGGTCAAAAAGACCGCGACCTGTATGCATATGTATATGAATGAAAGGATCCCCATAAACGGGCTATCCTGTGTGAGAGGAAAGGGATCCCTATAATCGTGTTCTCCTGGCTTGTGTGATTATGGTATGGTAGAAGGGTGAGAGATCCTAGCGAACACGGGCCTTCTGGATCCCCGGGTCGAGGCCCCTCACGGACTGATCTACAGTTATGTAATCGGGACAGGAATGACCTGCGGCCCGCACAGCGATTAAGAAACAGCCCTGCGTTTTTGTTATGGTGGTTTACAAGCGGATATTCGCACATTGAGTATCTCACTCAATGTGACCACCCCCCTTAGCTGTGGGTGTAGAGCAGACATGCCCAACTCGGGGAAATTTCCTCCGGGAACACATGTTCAGAGTTCCCTACTCTTTCTACTAAAGAGCGGGAGTGGTGGTAGACGCATGCGCGTGGTAGACGCGTACGTCACAGAGGAGAGATTCTCGCAAGCGTTTACCACCACTCCCGCTCTCTAGGAGAAAGAGTAGGGAACTCGGAACATGTGTTCCCGGAGGAAATTTCCCCGAGTTGGGGATGCCTGGTGTAGAGCGATCGTGCTCATGGCACTTTGGCACCTAGGGGTTACGAAGGTGTATTAACGGCCTCTCGGGGACACAGGACGACCTCCCCGAGTAATTACAGTCTTACCCCTGCATGCGGGGCTCTGCAGGGGCGGACCCTTATTTCCCTAGCTTCTTCTGGAATCAATATGGACACGCAAACTAATAATGGAGAAGGAGAAGGAGGAAGAAGGGAGGTGGCGAAGGAGGGTGAGGGGATGGGCCTTGACGGCCCCAACATAACCCCAACAACTCCCAACGGAGCTAAGGGATTGACGGTCCCTCTGAACGAGGCTATGGTATTGGGAGCGGCCAATCAGTCCACCAAAAAGAAAAATAGCACCAACGGTTCCCTGAAAAGGAGACTGAGGAGGAAAGCGGCGACGGCTAGGGAAGCAGCTGCGGGAGCCGGAGCGTCGGCAGCTAGAGGGCTGACATCCAGCACTCAGGCCCAGGAGAGAGGTAGAGGCTCAGGAGGCACTCCGCCGGGAGTGGCTGAGCCTGTTAAGAGGCACAAGGCGGTACAGCAGCCGACGAATAGAGAGTCGTCGGGAGCTGGACTGACGGCCGCTCTGAGGGCCAACCCCCTGACGGTGGTGGTTGCTGACATCAACTACCCGGATTCACTGCTCACGGCGGAGCAGTTTGAGATTTTCAGGGAGGCTACCCGGAGGGCGCTTGAAAAAGTGTCCCCAGATCAATGGCCAAAATTTGTGACCTCCTTCTGCAGAGGAGGGGTCTTTGTATTTGTGGTAGCCGACCCAGCGGCTCAAGCTTGGCTGCTCAAAGCGGTGGTCGAGACAGAGTCGTGGGAAGGTGCCTCCCTTAAGGTAGGTCGAGTTGAGTTGCTCCAAAAGATGGTGAGAGCTACGACGTGGTTGCCGGGCTAACCGGAAGACCCGTCTGAGGTGCTCCGTCGGTTGGAGGGATTCAACCCCTCACTGGAGACAGCGTCCTGGCGAATTCTCAGGCACGAAAAGCCTCAGGAAGGACGCAACCTAGGAGGCACTAGGCATATCCTAGTCGTGTATATTCTTGAGCCCCAAACGAGGGCCCTTTCGGCCCTCAAAAACAAGCTTATCTATCACTTTGGACAGGTTGTATTCAAGGTTGCCGGCCAGGGACAGGAGGAGCCTGTTGAGATGCAGGAAGATCGGGAGGAGACCTAAATGACTGCTCCTGGTCTAATCATTACCCAGATTAACTTGCATCACTGCAAAGGCGCCTCTGCAGTTTTTCAGAGGGGCATGGCTGCGCAGCATGCAGGTATTTCGCTAATGGTATCTCGGTACGAGATACCATTAGGGGATTAAGGGGGGCTGGTCTTTTTTGTTACAGGGACCCCAAGGCGGCCAAACCAAGGTCGTGTATACTGACTAAGGAAGTTAGCGCTGTCCCGCTACTTGAACTATGTTCGAGAGATCTGATGGTAATAGCCATGGATCTCAAAGGAATAGGGAGGCTAGTTCTGAGATCAGCTTATTTGTCTTATGCCAGCGATACTGACCCACCAGTGCAGGTAAGTACACTTGTGGAATATTGCAAGGTAAGAAGTATTGCTCTTCTGTTGGGCCGCGATGCTAATTCCCACCATACTTTGTGGGCTAGCACGGACATCAACTCAAGAGGTAATGACCTACTGGAATACCTAATCACTACTGATTCAGATATTCTTAACACGAGGAACACCCCGACGTTCCGTAATTCGGTCAGAAAAGAAGTCATTGACATCTCTCTTTGCACCAGTAGTTTTTGGGATAGTATCAAGAAGTGGAGGGTTTCAGACGGACCCTCTCTCTCAGATCACCCACAGATAGAGTTCGTGTTGGAATACGTTGTAGTATAGTTGTGCACTCTCAGAGGTTCCCAGGTCAATTCAAGACGTGGACACCTTGGAGATGGCAGCCAAAACTTTCACGGAAGCCATCAAAGCTACTATGAAACTAATTGTCGACCTACAAGAGTCCGAAAGGCTGGGAGACATACTGGTGGAATGAGAAACTCGAAGATCTTCGCAGGGTAACCAGAGAGAGGTACAGACGTGCCAGAATTGGCAAAACGAAGGAGCTACGGACGGCATTCACAACGATGAGGGACGAATACAGTGGTGCAATACGTAAGGCAAAGCAGGAGAGCTGGACCAACATTTGCACAGACATCGAGAAGGGTGCTGAGGCGGCTAGACTGGACAGGCTGCTTTCGCGTAATCCGGACGCTATTCTCGGCACTCTGAAATTGCCTGGAGGGGGATATTCAGAGACGGATGGGTATACCTTGGCCAATATGATCAGGGCATATTTTCCAAGCTTCTCAAGGTCTGGAGAAGGCGGACGGCAACTCAGAGGCAAGCAAAGTCACGTGTGGCCCAACTGGGCCTCAAACGACGGCTGGCCAAC
>CAKNXH010002145.1:220076-235456 GCA_932178445.1 Andricus quercusramuli | reverse complement strand
AATATTAATTATAATTATTATGGCAAATAGAAAATAAACAAGTAACTAATAACACATTTATTATTGCGTTAAATTTTGCTTCATCGAGATTCGACTGATGTAACATCAGACTCACTACGTTGACATTAGATAATATTTTATGGCAAATGACAGCTGAGCATGAAAATTAGAAGATTTTGGTTTTAGTAGCTAAACACTGCGCTTAATTTCGAGTAGAGTGGTCTTCCTGAGTTTACATTTGAGTACGTGAGTACCAAAACTCGCTCCTTGCACTTTTTGGAGAAATTGAGATGGCAGTGGTTTCTGGTAGGTTTGTCCCGCGCTCTGTCGAACTTGAAGGTCAAAAAGGTGCAAACATGGCTCCATTCACTTCATTGTTGTGTTCTAAGACCAGAGTGAGTTCCAAAACTCGCTTCTTGATGCGACCAGGAAGAAGCAAAACTAGCTCCTTTCATCTGCCAATGGATTTTGGTAGCAAAATTCGCTCCCTGCAGTGATAACTTGCCCAAATCTCTCAAAAGTCTCTATAATAATCGGAAATCCTTTAATACTTCACGAAATCCTTTACAATCCGTGTATATACTTTGGAGTCTTTTGAAATGTCTCAAAATCCTTTGAAATCATCGAAACCCTTTTATATCTCTCAAAGCCCTTTAAAGTCCCATCAAATCTTAGAATTTCCATTATAAAATACCCTGATAGATAACCTTTGAAATTCGTGATAATTGTACGGTACCACATGAAATTCTTTGAAATCCCGTGACTTTTTTTCAAATCTCTTGAAATCCTCTATAATATTAATAAATCATTTGATATCTTTCTAAGTTCTCTAAAATCCGTGGAAATATTTTGGAATTTTTTGAAATGTTTTAAAATCCTTCAAAATTACTTCATATCTTCGAAATCTCTTCAAACTCCCCTGATATCATTTAAAATTCTTGAAAATACTTTAGTACCACATAAAATCTTCGGAAATCCTCTGAAAACCGTGGAAATCATGGAAATCCCTGTATATCTTTCAAAACCTTTGGGATCCTGTGACTCTCTTTTGAATCTCTTGAAACCTCTTATGATATTCGGAAATCCTCTAAAATTCGTGGATATACTTGGAGTCTTTTGAAATGTCTTAAAATCCTTTTAAATCCGATTTTTCCTTAGGCTAGGTAACTTAATAATGTTTCGTTCGAGTTTCTTCCATCAATCTGTGATTTTTAACTGCGCACTCGTTACCTAATTTATTCGAGGTGCAAATTTGTTGAGTACCTAATCCCAAAATATTTTGATTGTTTAGTAAGTACGATAGGTAACCAAGAAAGACTAAGTTTTGTGATGTTGGTACGAGCCGTAAACCATAACTAAGATTCAAATTATTTCATGCATACATTCAGTGAATTAAAAACAAAACTCGCTCGATTCAGGTTAGTTAGTTAGTTCAAAACTAGTTTAATGCAGAAGTGAGTTCCAAAACTGGCTCGTTGCAATCTTCATTTGCTCCTGCCCATTTCATTTATCATAAACAAACAACTTTCCTTTTGTGCACTGCTTAGTTGATGTCAATAACATCATTTTACGGCAAGAAAAACTCAAATTTGTCAATTTTTTCTAGCGACGTTTTTTCGCGTCTTGTAGAAAATTGGGTAACATGCTAGGAGCGAGTTTTGAAACTCACGCGCTCATTTATTTCTATTAATACTTTGTAAATTTTACCTACACTGAAACCCCGAATTTCAGTAAACTTTGTGTTTTCCGAGAATTGATGCCGCACGGCGGTTTCTGTTGAGAGGAGTCGCGGGGCCAAAAGGGTACAACTTCTTTGGTCACTAATGCGGGAAAAAACGATGAAGCGCGATAAAGCGCAGTACCCTAACGGCCTAACTGGATAACTGTGTCACATTGCGTCATTTCGCTCTTATTATTCAGACGGCCCTGATGTTTATGTTCGTAGTCCCTGCATTCGACTCCAAGGTCTGAACCGAAACCGTACTCAAATCCAGGTTCGAGTGTATTTGATAAATAAATCGTTTATAAATAAATCGTTTTACTGTATATATTCAACTTGACCCACATGTATCAGACAGCGGTTTTACTGTAAATCTGGAAAGATACTTACAACAAATTTGCCTTCTTTCAGTTGACGCCGAAAAAAAATTATATACCTGTTGCATAATTCCGGAAAAGTCCACAGCGTCAATACGACATTTTGCAGAATCATTTACAGTAAGAACATAAAACAAAAAACATAAAATGCTCTAGGGTACGTTAACGTTGAGTATTCTCTTCTGAACAACTTTGTGTTTACCTTTCATGCTAGTACCGTTTTCGTAGCTTTTACCCCAAACATCCCAAACGCTTAAGCCACATTACTATAATTTATTTTGTCCAAGATCCGCAATGGAAATGCAACTTCGGAGGCTCGTCTCGAGACGAAGAAGTTGCCGATTCCTCAACTGATGACGTCACATTGGTCGAAGTGGGAAAAGTACACACTTCGACCACTGTGACGTTAATCAGATGAGAAATCGACAACTTCGTCCACTCTCGACAACCTCCTCAGCCTGATTTCCATCGCAAGTGTTGGACGAAGTATTATGTGAACGCGAATAAGGAATGATTAAAGGTATTACTTTATTTCAAATGATATTTCCTGAATACGTTGTCATAGTTTTATTATATTGTTTACTTTAACACGCTTAATATGCTCACTCATCAAGTGGTCAAATTTAGCGATCATTTCAATTGCTTTTAAAAAGTTCCCAGTATTAGAATCGTATAGACGATCAGATAAACCGCGGAGTACCCAATTTTATCTCACCAAGAATTATACTGATTCACATTGAAGAACTTTTATGAACTGTTCTAGTGCAAGTCTCAAACAAAAATGAGTCGTAAATAAACCAAAAAAAAGTTTATTATTTATTTCGTTTGTCACATTTTCAACACTAAAACTAGGTATTTTGAGGGGTGACCTTGACGGGAGTCAGATCTTGATGTTTTCTGTAAGGTTGAGGAATTGCTACACTGTAATTTTCATCTGGCTGAAGAACATAAACACCTTGGATTGGTGGTGCAAAATCTTTAGGTGGTCGTGGAACTTGAGGTTGGGGCTCTGGTTGGGGTCGCGGACGGCGGCGTCGGGAAAATACTTCTTCCATAATTAGATGATTATTGTAAGGAATTGGACTCCGGAAGAACAGCTCTGCACCTAATTTCGTAAGAAAAAAAAATGAAATTTATTTACAGGTCTTGTGATTTTATTTTACAAGTAAAGCATCTAAATACAAACATTATATTCTTTCCCTTTTTCACCTTTTTTCCCCCTTCTCAAACAATTCCTTTTCTTTCCCTATTTTCAAGAAACTTTCCCTTTTTCTCATTTTTGTTTGCTCAAATGCGAACTGAATTAATAGCAAAAAATAATAAAACCTAACTATTTTTTGTTAAAAAATCATTCTTTTTAATTGAAAAGTCAACTATTATATTTTTTTTCAGAATTCATCTCTTTTGGATTAAAATTCTACTATTTGGTTGAAGATTTAACTATTTTGTTTAAAATTAGTTTTTTTAGTTGAAAATTTATTTTTTAAACTAGAAATTAAACTAATACATTTTTGTCTGAAAATTGATCGTTTTTAGCTTAAAATTCAACTATTACATTGTTCACTGAGAACTCGTTTTTTTAGTTTCAAAATTTAACTGCATCGCTGAAAGCTAAAATTCTTTGTTAAACATTCATTTTATTTGTTGAAGATTTGATTTTTCCTGCAGATTCAACTAAATTCCACGTTTGGTTGAAAATTAATTTTGTTGTTCACAATTCATATTTTCGGGTAGAAAATTCAACTCTTTTCTAGAGGATTGACTTTATTTACTTCTAGATTCAACAATTTGGTAGATTTTTTTCTGTTTTGACTCAAAAAAAATTTTGGTTGAAAATTCGTCTTTTGGTTTAAAAATTAGTTTTTTTCGACGGCCCCTTATAGTAATTTTAATAGTTTTGAAAATTACTAAATATGTTTTTAATCAATTTGTTACTGCAAGCATAATTATTATAATGTCACTTTGAATATTAGTTTAAGAGCAGATTTAATGTGAAAGCGTTAAAATTTTCAAAATGTATTTTTGATTAGTTTTTCATCCTAAACACCATTTAAGCATTGATTCCGAATAAAAATATGCTTTCAATTTCCAAATTAAAGCCATTCAACTTCAAATAATTTAGGATTGTAGACCGATAAAATTAAAGAATAAACCACTTATCCAGCGAGAAATTCCTAGGAAATGAGCCTTAATTTGAAATTTTTTTTTAAGTTGGAAAATTTCCAATTATAACTATTTAAACTTAAAGCTTGGAAAATTTATCATTTATAAATTAGTCAGTTTTATTTTATGAAATATTAATAATTACAGAATATTGTCCACATTATAAGAATAGCTGTATAATATTTTGTATTAACATTAATATTATATTATATTACACTTACAATGCAAATTAAGGAGAACGACAAATATAAGAAGTATAATGTTGAGGAAAATCTTCATTTTGTCGTGAACGTTTACTGACCAATTTTTCAAATGAAGTCTCTACATTTTTAAGATAAGATATATTTGTTACACGTGCAAGCCTTGAGAATGATTATATTTCACAATATAGCTAATTGGTTGCTATCTACTGTATAAATATATTACAAAAAGAAACATATATTTTTGGTAAATTCGCAGTTTAACAAGTTAAAAATAATTTTTGCTTTTGGGTATTACTGATGAGATATATATAATGAAGCATTAAGGAATCAGTAATAATGTACTCTAGACGTTGAGTAAATCTCAAGAATTTATCAAATCTTTATGATGGTCTATAAAATCGACGGAAATACGCCCATTAATAATTGCCTGCAAAGTTTGAAGCCTAAAAGCACCCTTTAAAAAAATTGTTCTGGTAGAAATTGTTAATTTAACTAATTTTATTTAGATTGTTGTGTTTAATGTTTAATTAGAGGTAAAAGCTACAACAGCTAGACAAAAAAGCTTTTTTTTGAATAGTGAGAAAGCTTTTCTCCTTTTTTCAAATATAAGTCCAATAATGAATCAAAAATGTTGAAGTTGAAAAATGCAAAAAACAAGCAAAAACATGACCATGTTTAAATCAATTTTTAATTCATAGCAACAAACGAATCGAAAATTATTCAGACCATCATTCAGGACATCTATTATAGTTATAAGATTTTTTTTCATTTTCTTTTTTGACATCTACGGGCAATTGAAAATTATTTCTTCTTTGTAATGGTTAAAGATTTTCATTCGCCATGATTTTTTTTTAGCTAGATTGAAATTCAAAAAATGTGGAACGCAAAGAAAATTAGCTCCAAAGATTGTCATTTTTATATTTTCAGCAAAAAATTAACATTTTGCACACCTTACAGGTTGCAAAAATTTGTGAAATTTTCTAAACTATACATTTAAGTTCTAATCCATGTTCGGAAAGTGTTTTGCAAGTTTCATAACAATCAATGAAAAAAATTTATGAAAAATACCTCTTTACATACGTTAATCTCAGCTTTTTTAATTCAAAAGCTTGATTTTTCGATTTGAAGTTGTAAAAATGGGGTTTTCACAGTCTTATGCGATAAGAAATTAGAATATATGAATTTTTATTTGAATAATCTCGAGATAATTACTTTTTCCTAAAAAAATTCATTGTTTTTTACTGTATATAATTTTAAAAAGTTTTCAGCGGAATGTATAATTATTTCTGATTTAAAAAATCCTATATCATACAATTATTATCTGATCAATTAATTAATAATCTTTTGACTCGAAATTTTGATAGAATCCTAAATTATTATATATTTCGATGAAAAAATGTTTCCATTATGGACCTGATTTTTTAAGAAACAAAAATATCCTATGGTAACTTTATTGGGCTGAAGTTCAAGACGTCTACGGTGACGGTTCCACATTAATTTTTTCGGAATCTTAATTTTCAATTTTCCATATTTTTTTTGCATAACAATGTAAAATAATGTTTACAAAATCCTACATTTTCACCTGCAATTCAAAATTTGTGACAATTTTCAAGTAGATATTATTACAGCTATCAACTTCAACAAATAGAATTAAAAAAAAATTCAAAATTCATGGAGCGGAAGATAGTTAAAGTGGACAAAAGGTGCCCGGAAATCATATAAACCCACTTATACGGTCCATTTCGAGGTACCATTTGAAACTTGTGACAATTTTCAAGTAGATAATATAAAAGCTATCACCTTTAACCAATAAAATCAAAAAAAAATTCAAAATTCATGGAGCGGAAGATAGTCACAGTGGACAAAAGGTGCCCGGAAATCGTATAAACCCACGTATACGGTCCAATTTACGGTAGAATGGTAACTTTGAAGAAAAGTACGATTGAAATATAAGACAAAAAGTAAGGAAACAGTTTTGTAGCAATTTTTCTCAATAAAATTTTTTCGACTTTTTCAAATTAAAAATAAATTTTTTCAAAAATGGCCGGAGCGAAGATTTTGTTTTTAATCGGAAAATAGTCTGCCTATATTTAGCGGTCATTCTCTATACATAGTAGAAACGGTGCAATAAATATATGAATCAACAATATTCTTTGCAATCATTTATTATACTTCAAAATTAGATAAATTATTTTAAACACAAGAAACTCTGGTTTTCGATCATTTTCCTTGTATATTCTGGAAGTTATTCAATATATATGATAATGAAATGTCAACAAAGGTTGTAGATATAAACTTGAAGAATGGTTTTTACTCCATGAATGTTTAGATATGATAAGCTTGTTTGAAGTAGAACAGCTTTTAGCGCTAAGAAAAGAATTTTTTTAATTTTATTATGACGATAATTAGAGCCTAATAATTTTTAACTCATTTGTGGCTATGAATAAAAAATTCATTTGAATTTGAAGATAATTTTCCGACTTTTTTGCAGTTTCTAATTTACAAAATTATATTTTAAGCAAAAAAACGATAAGCGTTCTTACTTTTCAAAAAGCCTTTTTTGAACCACACTAAGCTGTAACTACCAGGGGAAGTCGGATTAGCAGGTTTAGTGAATATTTGTAACGTAGGGTGGAAAGTGGTTAACACAGAATGTTACATCACACATGGAAAATATAAATGTGAATAACATTTTTTCTTATATGCTCAAAAAATGAAAATTAGTGATTTTATTTCACAAGCAAAGCATGCAAATACAGACGTTGTACACTTCCCCCTATTAATTCCCCTCTATATCCCTTTTTAAAAATTGATTCTTCTTTTTTCTCTTGTTTTCAAGAAATCTCCCCTTTTTTCATTTTTTCTGAAAAAATTGAAATTAATCAATAGAACCAATCAAAAAACCAACTATTTGTCCTTGAAAGTTAATTATTTTCAATTGAAAAGTCTACTATTATATTTTTGATTCAGAATTAATTTCTTTTGGTTCAAAATTCTACTTGTTGGTTGATGATTAGACTATTTCGTTGAAAATTGTTTTTTTTTTCAATTAATTTTTGTAGCTAAGAATTGAACTTATCCATTTTTTTGAAAATTGTTCGTTTTCAGTTGAACATTCAACTATTAGGTACGTTTTTCATTGAAAATTCATTTTTTTGCGGGGGATTCAATTACTTGGTTAAAAGTTAAGTCACCCTGTTAACAATTCATTTTATTAGTTGAAGATTTAACTATTTCGTTGACAATTTGTTCTTGTTCGTTAATAAAATAATTTTGATTTGCAGAAAATTTAACTATTGAATTTTTGGTTGAAAATTGATAGTTTTTAGTTGAAAATTCATCAATTTGGTTGCAAGATGAAGAAGCACTTGGTTAAAAATTCATTTTAATAATTGAAGATCTATCTCTTTGGTTTGAACATTTGACTATTTTGTGGAAAATTTGTCTTTTTTTTGGCTGACAATACATTTTTTTAACAGAAAATTCGACAATTCTATTTTTGGTAAAAAAACAGTCGTTTTTAGTTTAAAATTTAACTATTTGGCTTAAAAATTCAACTGTTTTGTTAAAAATTCGTCTATTTGGTTAGAAATTAACTTTTCAGTTAAAAATTGACATTTTCTGATTGAAAATTCAACTCTTTTGTTGAAAATTCGTCGTTTGGTTAAGAATGCAACTGTTTTGTTGAAAATTCGTTTCCTTTTGTTAAATTCAACTTTTTTCATTTAAAACCAAAATCTCTTTGGCACGAAATATCAGCTATCACGTTTTTCGTTAAAACTTCATCTTTTTGATTCAATTTGACTATTTTTTGTTCAAAATTGAAATCCTTTTTTGGTTGGAATACCAAATATTATATTTTTTGCTGAGAATTCATCTTCTTTATTGAAAATTCAACTACTTAGTTCAATTTTGAACTTCTTTTTCGAAAATATTTATTCAATTGTTGTTAAAAACTTGAAATTTGTTTTCGAAAATCTAACTGTTTGATTAAAAATTCGTCTTCTTGGATAGAAAATTCGTCCTTTTAGATTGAAAATTTAACTGTTTTCTAAAAAAATCAACTTTTTGACATAAAAATTTAACTATTTGACTGAAAGTGCAACTACTTTTGATTGATAGGTAATTTTGTTTTAAATTCAACTATTTGATTGAAAATTCATTTTTTTTATATTGAAAATTCAATTATGTGGTTAAAAAGTCAACTATTTTGTTGATAATATAATTATTTTGTTTGAAAATGAACAGTCTTCTGAAGAAGTCATATTTTTGTCGGGATTTCAACAACTTTGTTGATAATGTGTCTTTTTAAATAGCAAATTCGCCCTTTTGCATTGAAAATTCATTTTTTTTCTTTGTATAAAAGTTCATGGTTGAAAATTCATATTTCTTGGTTGAAAATTCAGCAGTCTTCTAAAACTTCCGCATTTTTGGCTTGAAAATTCAACTATTTAGCTAAAAATGGAACTCTTTGTGGTTGATGTTATTTCTTCTTTGTTTCAAAATTCGACCATTTGGTAAAAAACTCAACTGTTTGGTCAAGAAGTTGTCTCTTTTACTTGAAAATTCAGCTGTTTTGTTGAAATCTCGTCATTTTTGCTTCAAATTTCAACTTTTTAGTTTTGAATGAAACTGTTTGGTTGATAATTAATTTGCTTTATTTGAAAATTCAACCATTCAGTCAAAAATTCATCTATGTGGATAAAAATTTACTTATTTTGTTGAAAATTTAATTATATTATAAAAATTCAACTATTCGTCTTTTCGGATTGAAAATCATTATTTTTTGGGTGAAAATTCATCTTCTTGTTTGAAACGTTCTTATTTAACTCTATTCTGGAAAACTCACGATGTTGGCTTGAAAATTTGACTATTTGGTTGAAAGTGCAACTGTCTCTGGTTTAACTTTAAATCGTTTTAAGCTTGAAAATTCAACCACTCAGTTAAAAATTCGTCTTCGAAGGCTGAAAAGTTAATTAGTTGTTTAATCAGTCGTTAAAAAATTCGTTAATTTGGTTAACAATTAATTTCTCGCTATTCAAAATTCGTAACTTTTGCTTGAAAGTTCAACTATTTGCTGTTAAATGATAATTCATTTTGGTTGTTGTTAATTGTTCAATTATTCGGTTGAAAATTCATCTTGGCTGGTCGAAAATTCAACTATGTGGTTGAAAATTCATCTATTTTGTTAAAAATTGAATTATTTTGTTGAAAATTCAACTATTTTGTTTAAAAGTCATGCTTTTCTTAGATAATTAAAACTTTTTAAATTTTTTTCTTGAAAATTCATGTTTTCATGTAGAAAAGTTATTGTTTGAAAATTTAATTGCCTTAAAAAATTCGTCTTTTTGGGTTGAAGATTCGAATATTTGGTTAAAAATGGAACTGTTTGCGGTTAAAGTTAATACTTTTTGTTTGAAAATTCGTCTTTGTATATGGAAAGTTCAACTATTTGGTTGTAAATGCAACTGTTTGGTTTACAATTAATTTTTTTTTTGCTGAAACTTCAACTATTTGATTGAAAATAATTTTCTTTGGTGGAAAATTCAACTGCTATTATGTCGAAAATGAAATACAATATTCCGATTGAAATATTAACTCTTTTCGATTAAACTCAATATGGTACCTATACATTAATTTATTCATGAAAAAATGATTCTCTTATTATTCCCCTATTTTCTTGAAAAATTACCTTATTTTTCCTGTTCTGAAAGCATTTTGTGCCGTGCAGTCTGTTAAAATATTAATTTCCCTTACTTCTTTGCAATCAATTTCATAATTAATCATAATTAAATTAATTGATGATCTCTCCTAAATAATTTTTCCCATTCTTCTAATCTTATTTCATACTATACACTCCTTATTCCAGGATATGTCATCATTTTCTGAAAATCATCCAAAATGACGTGATAAAAATTCAGCGAATCCCACGCCAGTCATTAAATCTAGCGATTCGTATCGAACAACGAAGAACATGTTCAAGAGTGACCTCAGTTCTCATTAACATTGGCAATGAAATCATTCCTGTAACATTTAATCTAGACACACTCAGAACAACAAAAAATTTGAACTGCAAAATTGTTTTCTTGGATATACATTAAAATTTGGTTGAATCAAACAAATGTTGGTTGATGCAATAAAATATTTGATTGACTTGACCAAATTTTTTTAATGAATTAACAGAATATTTCATCTATCAAAAGGTTTAGTTAAAAGTCAAAACCAATTAAGTTGGGTCAACCAAATATTTTGTTGTCTATATAATAACCATATTCTATGGTTGAATAAACCAAAATTTCGTTTTTTCAATCAAATCGTTTTCTAAGTGCGTTTTCTCAGGGGCCATAAATAAATTCCCCGATTTTTTCTTACACAATTTTTCATTTTCCCTGATTATTATTATTCAAATCCTAGCATTTCAATCTTGTAATATTTTTAACATAAGATCTTGTAAAAACAGAATGAAACAATATTTTAGATACAAATTAAAATTTTTCAAATTTATTTATTTCTCTCAAACGAAAATATTAATTTTTTACCATGAAAGATGAATTTTTAATAAAATATTCGAATTCTCAAGAACTAGTTGATTCTTCAATGAGTAAAGATAAAATTGAATAAAAAAAATTTTTTTTTAATCAAAAAGATGAATTTTTAACGAACAAAGATTTATCAGTCATGAAAGAAAAAAGTTCATCTAACTTGTTCCACCTTTATGCCACAAGACGAATTTTCTATGCAAAAATTGAATTTTCAACCAGAAAAGATGACTTTTTAGCAAAAAAATTAATTTCCAATGAAATAGTTACATTTTGAAACAAAGAAATAAACTTTCGTTCAAAAAAAAATTCAACAAATAGTTCAACGTTGACCCACGCAGTTGAATTTTTAATTAAAAAAGATAAATTTTCAACAAAATAGTTAAACTTTCAACCAAAGAGATAAATTTACAACTAAAAATATGAGTCTTCAAAAAAAAACTGATTTCTTAACAAAGTGGTACAACGGAAATTTTCAAACAAAATAGTTTAATTTTCAAGCAAAGAAGAGGAAGATGAAATTTCCACAAAAACCACTGAAACTTCAAATCAAAAAGACAAGTTTTCAACACCAAAAAAATAGTTCAATTTTTTTCCAGAGAAGACTTTAGTTTGATTTTTCAATATCCAAATATGTGTTTCATACAATAAGTAAATTTTCTACGAAGATACTTGAATTTTCAACCAAAAGAGACGAAATAGTTGAATTTTTAACAGAACAGTTGAATTTTCAACCAAAAAGGATGACTTTTTAACAAAACTGTTAAATTTTGAACCAAATCGTTGCGTGTTTATCCACGAAAGATGCAACTTCTACTAAAATAGATGATTTTCCAAATTGAAAAAGGCAAATTTTCAAGAAAAGTTGAATTTTCACCCAAAGAAGATTTCAGTTTACCTTTCAACGCCAAAATATGAATTTTATTCAAAAAGTGAATTTTCTACGAAAATAGATGAATTTTGAAGCCAAAAAGACGAATTTACAACGAAAAAGTATGACTTTTTAACAAAATTATTGAATTTTCAAACAAATAATGGAATTTATACCTGAAAAGATAATCTTCAGGAAGAAGCAAATAAAAAAAAAAAAAAAAAAAAAATAGAAATAGAAGTACAAGGAAAATAAATTACTGACAATAATATTATATCAGGATTACCGCAAAACTTTATTTTAAAAATTCCTTAATTTTTCCCAGACCAATTTTTAATTTTTCCTGGCCACTAATATTCGAATAGCAGAATCTTAAAATTGTGACCAGTTTTACGTAAAATCTTTTATAAGCGGAATAAAACAATTTTAAATTACAATTCATTATTTTAAATTTATTTTGTTTGACAGTTATTTAAAATTATAGAAATGATAGAAATTGCCTGACTTCCAGGTTTCTTCGGCGCGTAAAATTAAATTCATATTAAATTTCTGTACAATTACTGCGAGTTATTTGCTTCATTTGTGAATTTCCAACAAAACGACCCCTCCCCCTTGAGCTGTTGTGTAATTTAAGTTCGGTCCCTAATTAAAAAATCAGCATTCCAAACATATCTTATGTTAGTCAGTCTGATATTGTGACACAGATATTTAAAAAAATGCACTATGGATTATTGAGGTGCATCGACGTTCCACGTTGTTATTGTTATTACTATTAGCATAAACATAACGCAGTACGGGTGCCAAGCGCATTCCATTGCATCGTGCATCGAGGACGATTTAGATGCCCTGTGAGCATACCAATGAGAACATTATATTAGTGTGTTGATGGCAGATATGATTTTTACTTCATGCTTCAATTTCAAGGGCGAGAGCTAGTTCCTAAAATATTGTTTATTTTCATAATTGTAGACTACACACTCTTTTCCCTGTTCCCCTCTTCAGCCCTTTTTTAAAGAATTCCTTTTTTTATATTCTCATCATAATGAGAAGGTAGGGGAGGGGCATGGTGTCAAGTACAAAAAACAACCGCGTTTTTTGATTTTCTTATTAGTTTTTTGTATAAAATGACTTTGTTCCGATAAATAGTGATGTGATGAAATTTTTGTTTTAAAATACGTGTCAGAAGAATTGTTATGAAAAAACTGTTTTAAAGAAAACCGATGGAAAAGCCTTCAGCAGAAATTAAGCATTTACAGCATATTTTGAAATGCTCATTATTATTATTATACCATTAAGCCATTTCCCTTTCGGGGTAGGCCGAAGTCATGACTTGCTCGGTGAGGAAAGGAGTAGTGTGAGGCAGGGGGTATAATTTTTTTTAGATTGATCTAGAATTCTCGTGTTACTTATACATATGTATGAATGACACGTTTGTCCGAAACACTGCTCCCACCCAGGCTGCTGATCAATCTCTCTTTCCGTTTCCGATGACTTCTTTCTATTATGCTCCTGAAATTTCCAAGATTTATTAATTACTTAGAATATTTTCATGAGCAAATTTTTTTTTTGGCAATTTGTTGAAGAAACCCTCCCGTCAAAACTCCTGGTAAACATTAGTTGAAACCAGAGGTTAAAACGCAGCCAATGCACAACTCGCTCGTATACGTCAAAGATGGTCATCCATCCGAATGCTATGCGCGCTCAAAATGGCTTGACATCTAGAATCTTCTCGAGTCGAGATCATTTACTGTGTATTTCTATGAAAATGTGTACGCCCCGACATTTTATAGGTTTTTTTTCCCAAGCTGCATGAAAATGTTTAAAGTTGCACAATTATTCATTCTGTTTCGTGAGAGGGTATGCATGCGAATTCGTGTACAAATCAAAATTATTGAAGTAAAAATTAATTTTATGGTATTTTATTTGACTTCATTTTCAAATAAAATAATTACATGCAAATAAATTAGTTGCGAGCGGAGCGCGCGTATGAGGCTCTATTTTCGTTGAAAATTGATATTTTTATTGAAGATTGATCTTTTCTGGTTGAAAATTCATATATTTTGTTGGAAATTGGTCTTTTTTGGTCGAAAAATTATCTTCTTGGTTGGAAATTCATCCTTTTTTATCAAAAATGCCACTGTGTGGGTCTAAATTGTTCTGGTTTGTTTAAGGAGTCAACAATGTGGTAGAAAATTAAACTATTTGGTTAAAAACTAACTTTCTTGTTATAAATTAAACTATTTTAATGAAAATTTAACTTTTTGGTCAAAGATGAAGTTTTTTTTGTTGAAAAAACCTATTTTTGAGTTGCAAATTCAAACGTTTTTTATAGATTATTCGTCCTTTTGGCTTTAAAACTCAACAATTTTGTTGGAAATAATGCACTTCATTAAAAATTCGTCTTTTTTGTTGGAACATTACTCTTCTTGCTGGAAAATTAATCTTTTTTGGTTAAAAATTTAAAGAAAATACAACTACTTAGTTGAAAGTTGAACTGGTTGGCTGAAAATTCATCTCTTTCGTTGAAAATGTACCTGTTTTGATGATTTTTTTTTATTGAGAGATTACTTCTTCAACTAAGAATGTGAATATTTCACAATTTGGTTGAAAGTTGAAATTTTTCTCTAAAAAATGATATTTTTGATACAAAATTAACTTTTGTGTAAAAAAATGGGATGGGGTCAACTTTGCACGTAGCAACTTTGCACGTGCCCAACTGTGCACGTCGATGGCCAGACGGACAACTGTGCACGTCGTTGGTCAGACGGACAACTGTGCACGTGCCAACTGTGCACGTACAATCTGTGCACGTGCACAGTTGTCCAAGTACCAACTGTGCTCGTGCACAGTTGTCCAAGTGACAACTATGCACGTCTAAATTCCGACGTGCACAGTTGTCCAAGTACCATCTGTGCACGTGCACAGTTGTCCAACTGACAACTGTGCACGTTGAAATTGAGACGTGCACATATGGACTCCTGTGCAATTTAACGTGCACATATGTCACTTTCCTAACTGTGCACGTGCACAGATGTCACTTGTCCAACTGTGCACGTGCGCAGATGTCCCTTGTCAAACTGTGCACGTGCACAGATGCCCCTTTCCCAACTGTGCACGTGCACAGATGTCATTCGCCCAACTGTGCACGTTTATGTCCTTACATAAGGGTTTATACGAGGGTGATCCTTTGTATCTACGCATAATAAATTTTTAACAGTTAAAATTATTCAATCCTGGCGGAATGGAGCGTATCAACTTTCTTAATGTTAGTTTGAAAATATTTCGAATATTATTTTTAAGAAATTATTCTTTTCAAATTATTAAAGATATATGAAAATCTCTCTTTGTTCGACCTGAATGCTTCCAATTTGCTGAATGCCTTGCTTTCTCTGAATCCCTTCAATTATCTGAATTCCTTGAAATCTGTGAATTCTTCGAATTTTCTGCATTCTTTGAATTTTCTGAATTCCTTGAACTCTCTGAATTACTTAAATTCTCTGAATTCCT
>CAKNXH010002145.1:133698-218176 GCA_932178445.1 Andricus quercusramuli | reverse complement strand
TACTTTACTTTACTTTACTTTACTTTACTTTACTTTACTTTACTTTAATTTACTTTCTGCTCTGCTCTGCTCGGCTTTTACTCTTACACAGCTTCTCTTCTTACACAGCGGCCGTGACTGTTGGAGGTGAAAATCGTCGCCTCTGGATGCTTTCTTAGAGCAACCATTTTATTATTTATTTACCATGTTATTATTAGAAAAAATGAGGAAACTCATTCTTCTCTCAGGCTTAAGATGGTTACAGCCCAATATGTCGAAGGCATTTTTGGCTAGAGTTGAATTTTTTGTTTGTTTGAGTATTATGCACGGGGTTGTCCCGGTATATATTATCAGTCACGGACGCATTATTATAATGCAATCAAGTGACCTGATAAGAGCGTGTGCCCTCACATATTGGACAAAGCCTGGTTTTTACCCCATCATTCGCGGACTGGGTTGCAGTCAAGTGCATAATGGGGGGACCTATAGCTTAAGGTGGGTTCCGAACCACCAGAACCTCGGTAAAGGTCCATAGAAAAATTTCAAGAGGTACCGGCTCAGGGATCGAACCCCGGACCTCTAAGGTGAAGTCCGAGCGTCTAACCAACTGAACCAACTGATAAATTTATTATTATACATACTATTATTATTTATTTTATTATTATTGATATTTGTTTTCGGATTTATTACGTTGGTTATATCGTGCACTTAAAATCTTCAAATAATGTCTCGCCCTTTACTGTTAGTAATAGTAATCGTAAATGAAATAATTCGAAATTACATGGATTCATTGAATACATACTCTCAGAATATAATTTTAGCAAGAATTTAAGTGGTCAAAAACTTTTAGCAAATAAATAGTGATTCGAAAATGGGGTAAATGACAAAAGTTGGCGCGCGCGTATAATAGTCTAGTAAAAGTAAAAAAAAAAACATTAAAGAAAAAAAATTTGGGAGCAGCTGCGAATAAAGATGGATGCCAAATTAGGAATAAATATTTCAGTTACTATAAAAAATTAAATTTCCATACAATACATACATATAATAGAGTTGAGCATAGTATAGAAAAGTGCGCGCTTCGGAAAAACATTAATCGAAGGGCGTATGTACGTTACGAGAATGTGTTCATGAAAGCCGAAGGAGCATTAACAAAAGAGAATTAACAATCACCAAATTACAGTTGTTGACGTTCTGAGCTTTAAGCATTGGTAATAATTAAACAATCTTTTCATTGTTTGTTGCCATTTGTTCAAACTTTTTCTTGTAGGTTTATTTTTTAGTTCTACTGTACACAATTGTATATAATAGAAGAATTATACACGATTGTAAATTTTTATCTAGTTGAAAAAAAAATTCTTCTATAGATTATAGTACAGCAGTAATACTTTTATTTTTCTAGCACTATTTACACTATACCATGTGAATTTTCGTTTTCCCTGTCTCGAAATTAGTGATTAACTTCCGTGGCGCGCCTAAAAGCGGACGTAAGCATTGATAGGTTTACATTACATCCGCCACGAAAAGACTCGGATGTGATCCCTGTTCACGGATTGTTTCTATTCGTGGGTCAATGAACGTCTCGAAAAAAAGGGAAAAATAGTGTAATCTCTTCCTCCGTATAATTAGACTGGCACGCTCGGAAACTGTTAGGTCGATTGAACAAGTCAAGGAATGCGTTCACCCACGCGAGTAATCGACACTCGCGAGGTCATAATCTCACGATAGAAGACTTCAAGTTACGAGATGATGGTACCAATGTACTGGGAATAATAAATAATAAATCTTGCCTCTGTAATGAGAAGAGACGCTGGACAAATCGAATTTGATAAGCCTAATATTCATATTAGGTCAATTTTAATTTTCAAATTTTTTTCTATAAGTTTAGATTTTATTTCTTAATATAAAAATTCTAAACTTTAATTTTTATTTGTTGAATAATAATAATAATTTGAAGGGAATAAATTGAAAAATTGAAATCCGCCACAATTATTCAGAGCACATTTCAATCTTTCAAGTTGCACAAATAAACCTAATTTTCGAAATAAAATATATATGCTTTAATTTAGAGTACAATACAATGTAATCAATGATCGTAAATTACAATAAATATAAAAAAATTGGAAACTCTTCAATTTAAAAAATGTGTGAATAACCATTTTTTATTTCGATGATTTTTAAGATCTAGAGTCAAGTTTTCAATTCTGAATTTTCCAACTTGAGAAATCTTCAATTTAAATCATCCAGATTACAGAATTTTCAATGGTAAAACTTGAAACTTGCATCATTTTTATTATAAATTCTCGAAATTAAAATCTTTCTCATTGTATAGATATCTGAATTAGGATTCTTAAATTTGAATGATTTTTAAGATAAAAAGTCAAGTTTCAGTTCCTATATTTTCCAACTGAGAAGAATTCGAATATAAATCATCAAAATCACAGATTTCTTAATTGTCAAACTTAAAACGTGCATAATTTTCAATTGATAGATTTAAAAATTAATAACTCTTCAATTTAAAAGATTTTTATTTTAATTTCTACAATTTTAAATAGTTGCCTTTGAAAAATTTCAAAGATGTATAAACTAACATTCTTAAATTCGGATCATTTTTTAGATTAGCAGAGAAGTTAAATTTTTTGAATACTCTTAATCGACGAAATTTTGAATGTAAATCATGAGAATTATAAAGAAATTTTCATCTAAAATTTTCGAAATTAAAAAATCTTCAATTTTAAATGATATAAAACTCATAGATGCGCCATTTTGAAGAATTACAGCTGGAAATTTTTGAATTTCGAAAATATTGGATTTGAATTTTTTCGATTTTCAAGATTTTAATTTCATAAATTTGTTATTTGAAAAATTGCTTCGGAATAGTATAATGTTGAAGATTCACAAATGAAAATTCTTCAATTTTTACGATTTAAAGTTTAAAATTGTTGAATTGTGAATATTTACCATTGAAATCTCTTTAATTTCAAATATGTATAGATGACAATTCTTAAATTTTGTCGATTTTGAAAATAAAAATTTATATTTTCAATTTCACATCTTACAGATTGAACATATTTCAAATTTGAAGCATCAAAAGTACAGAATTTTTAATCGTTAATACTTGCATAATTTTTAATTGTTAATTTTCAAAACTCAAGTCAAAAGTCAAGTTTTCAATTCTAAATCTTCCAAATTGGAAAAATGTATCATTTTAATCATTAAAATCATAGAAATTTCTTATTGCGAATTGTCAAAATTAACAAATTCGATTTTAAAGATTTGAATTTTTAAGTTCTGCAATTTTCAAGAGTTTCAATTGAAAATTCTTGTATTTTTAAAATATAGAATTTCAAATTTTTCAAGATTCGTGATTGAAAGTATTTAATTTGTAACATTTTTTTAAATAATACAATTTTGAAGGTTGGCAGTTGAAAATTCTTCAATTTTGGTGATTATTAATTGAAATTTTTTTCAATTTTGAAGATTTACAACTGAAAAGTTTTCAATATTAAGGGTCCATGAAAAGTTTTTATTTCTTATTTTAATTATCTTGGAACTCAAAAGTCAAGTTTTCAATTCTATATATTACAAATTAAACAAATTTCGAATGAAAAGCATCAAAATTACAGAATTTTTAATTGTAAAACTTGAAACTTACACATTTTTAGTAGTAAAGTGTCGAAATTGAAAACTCTTCAATTTTGAAAATTTACAATTCAAACTTCTACAATTTTGAAGATATATTTTGAAGATGTATAAATAAGAGCTCTCAAATTGTGGTGATTTTAATGATTCTGAGTATAAAAATTCAAAAGTTTTCAATTCTGAATCTTCTTTCTAACGTAAAGATTCAAAATTACAAAATTTGTTATTGGAAAGCTTAAAAATTACTGTAGTTTTAATTGTGAATATACAAAATTGAAATTTGTTGAATCTTAACGATTTACAATTAAAAGTTTTATAATTTGAAGAGTTATAATTCGAGATTAAAAGTCACGTTATAAAATCTAAATCTTTCCAATTGATGAAATTCCAAAAAAAGATCATCAATATATTCTTAAAGATTTTTTTGAAAGGTATTCCATTTTAAACGTTTTTTTATTAGTACAATTTTGAAAATTTACAATTAAAAAATATTTAATTTTAAAGATTCGCCATTTGAAATTTATCAATTTTTAATATTTTCAATGGAATGCTCTTCAATGTATATTTTTTATAATATATATGATGCACGTTTGAGTGCTTTTTTGGAAGAGTTTATTTTGAAGATAATTCTAAAGTTAAAATTCTAAAGTGTAAATACTAAAGCAACCTTTGTGAAGCCTTAATATTTTTATTTGAAAATATTTTCCAATGATTCAATTTCGAACACTTTTACTGCCGCATTATTAACATATTAAAGCTTTCTGTTAGAAATAAAATTGTGTCTACAAGCTGAAAAACTGTACAATGTACACATACATTCGAAATGGTTTAATTTCAAGCATATTATTAAATTCAAATTATCATCGAAAAAAAATATATCGACGCAGTAAATTTATAAAATTTTAATAATTCTAATGAATGGAATGACTTTTGAGTCAATCTTAAGAATTAACCGAATATCAAAATCTATAAGTACTATCTAAATTTGCATAATTATTCAAAAATTCAAAACACTGATTTCTACAATTTACTTATGAAATTTAAATTCTTATCGACAAAAAATTATCGACGCAGTCAACTTACAAGTTTTCTCTCTGATTCTTCAGTCTTATGAGTGATATGACTTTGTTTCATCAAAATTTCCAATTACGTCTTGCGCAATTTTTAAATTAAAATATAAAAATGCCGTTAGTACAGATTTTTTTGTATCTTATAGTATCTTTCACCTAATATAATAAAAAACAATATTGTTCATAGTTAATGAGAATTTATATCTTAGCTTCAAATTGAAATTGTTCAGGATTAAAAATGTTAATTTTAAAGTGTAATTATTACTTAAAATAACCGACTTCCGGTGAAAATCTAAGATAACATGTTATCGTTCGAATGTTGCAAAGGTTTTTTCAAATCTCTATTTTTATTAAAAATACTTTTCGATGTAAAACACCAACATACGTAACAACAAAAATTATTCAAGATTGTAATTCTTGTTTGAACTTGAATTATTTTTGTTTAAAGTAAACAATTTTAGGTAACACGCGCTAAAATAACCTCACATTGCTTAAGAAAATTTTGAATCTTCTTTCGAAATATTTCAAAGAATTTGAAATATTTTAGGGTATTTTTTAAAGATCCCTTGGAATTTTCAGGAGATTAAGAAAATTTCAGAGCTTTTCAAAAGATTTCAAAGGATTTGAAATATTTTCGGGTAATTCAAAAGATTCCATGGAATTTGTATTATATTTTCATCATTCCAAGGGGTTTAAAAGGATTTGAAATATTTTTGGCTATATTTCAAGATGCTAAGAATCTCAAGAGCTCTTAAAAATTGCAAGGGATTTTGAAAGATTCCAAAGAATTTGAAATATTTCAGGGTATTTTGAAAGATTTTATTAAAAATACAAATTTCTGAGGAAGAGCACTAACATTATCAAAAATTGTTTAAAATGGTCAATCTTATTCAAATTATAATTATGTTTATTCAAAAATACCAATTCTCAATGCAAAACGACAATAAAACCTAAACTTGTACTAAAATTGTGAATATTCTTAAAAATTGATGAGATATTTGAAATGAAATTTCAATTTCTGACGAAAAACGTTAACACAATTCCTAATTGTGCAATATAGTAAATTTCATTATTCAAGATGAAAACCACTGGATTTAAATCTAGTGATTTTTGTTTGAAAATACCAATTTGATGTGAAAAATAGACTAACATAACATGAAGTTATTAAAAATATTCTAAAATATTCGCTGAAATCCAACAATTATTTTGTATGAAAACTTGGTATTTCTACGAAAATAACTGCTTGATGTAAAATATTCTTAATTTAACGTCTGGTAAACCATACAATTTTAATTTATGAATAACTATTAATGAGAGTTATTTATAAATAAATAATTGAAATAAAAAATTATCAAATATAATATGAAACAGTAAGTGACTAGTTATTTACAAATAGAAAAAATAGCGTGGAAGAAGTCTCAAAAATAAGTTTGGTCCCTATAAATTTCAAACTGGTATTTCCAATTTTGTTAATTTAGAAATTTCAAAATAGTTACCATAGTAGCTTAGAAATGGGCATTTATAACTCAACACGATAGAAAATGCTAATTTCCGGTAAAAAAATTCTACAATAACCGATAACCGAAAGTTATTGAGAAATTTTGTATCTTTGAAATCTGAATTTTTTAATTAAAAATACAAATTTTAGGGTCAAATAGATATATGTAACTAAAAAGTATTTCCAATTACACATATGTTGTTTGAAATCTAATGGCTTTTGTGAAAAAGAACCAATTTCCGGCGTAAAACGCTAAATAATATAACCTAAAATTGTTCAAAATAAGGAAGCTTGTTGACACACACGAATCCAGAGAAGTTAATTCAAATATTGAATACTAAACTATAAAATAAAAACATTTAAAATATTATAGAATTCTTTCAAATGTACATTATTTGAGACTAAAATCAAATCTTTTTTAATTAATCAATTCAACAAATAATTTTATCAGAATTGTTCTAAACTTAGGGGTTTTCTTTATTATATGAAAAAGCTTAGTTTCTTTCCTTTAAATATCTTTAGGGTAAAAAAATGGACATATGATTATATATTCGTAAATTTCAACAGATTTCAAGGAAATTCATAGAATTTCAGAGGATTCTAACTATTTTAAGGAATTTTCAAAGCTTTTAAAGGTTTTAACGAAATTAAAAATAGTTTAAAGATTTACGGCAGTCCAAGGGATTGCATATAAGTTAGTTAAGAGATTTAATATTATTCAACAGATTTTAAGGGATTTTCAGAGATTAAAGCAAAATTTATGGAATTTTTCAAACCTTATAAGGATTCTGAAAGATTATTTCCTAGTATTTAAGAGGTTTTAGGGTATTTTTAATAATTTCATGGAACTTCCTAGAATTTTAAAAATTTCACGGCAATTCTAAACATGTTATAATATTTATATGATCAACAAAGAATGTCACAAAAATTAAGGCATTTAGTAGAATTTCAAAAATTGGAAGATAATTTCAACTGCGTCGATTGCTATGCGGTTTTAAATAATTTCCTCAAATTTCGAAAGATTTTAAAATAAATTTTATAAAAATTTTTAGGATTATAGTTATTCTAAGAGATTTTACATGCTCTCAATAAGGTCTTTTAATTAATTTGTCAGGATCGCAAGGGATTTCATAGGGCTTCAAATATCTCAAAATATTGCCAGGAACATCATCAGATTTTATATAATTTCGCGGAATTTCAAAGGGTTTATAATATTTTCATGGATTTTAAAGAATTCATTCACAATAATTGAAGAATTATAAGAATTTCAAATTTAAGATTTTAAAACATTTTGAAAAGATTTCAAGAATTTTTAAGCTTTTCATGAGATTTAGAGGATTTTAGCATATTTTAAAAGTTTCTTAGGAATTAATAAGCGCCTAAAAAATGTTTAGGCAGTTTAGGATATTTCCAAGGATTCCAAGAAATTCAAAAAATTTGTAGTAATTTCTAAGAAGTCTAATAGTATTAAGGAATTAAAAAAAAACTGTATATAGTTTTTAAATATTTTCTAGAATTGCCAAAGATTTCGAAGGATTTTATAGGGCCTATAAGGTGTCAGGGTATATTTTGAAAGATTCCAAGGGATTTTCAAAGGATCTCAACAGATTTAATAAGATTTCCAAAGATTTCAACGATTTTAAGGGATTTTGAAAAGCTCTCAAAGTATTTCAGTAAATTGTCCAGGATTTTGATAGGATTTCCATGATTTGAGGGCTTTTTATTCTATTTCGAGGACTGTATTTTTATAATTTATATTGAAAGAGTAATATATCGTAGAGCATGATAGTGTCCGCACAAAACCTACCGAATACTTGTTTTGAAAAAGTGAAATTTAAAAACTAACAAACCTCCATAACTGATAAGTTCACATTTAATAATTCTAATAAAACATTACGAACTGTACGTATCAAATTAATTTTATCTGCTTGAAGAACCTAACGTAACAAACCAAAAATCACAAAATTAGTAACGCTTCTTATTGAGCATTTAAAAATAAAAAAACTTCGTAACAAATATTTGTGAATTTGAACTTTTGATTAGGCTGAAGAACTTTAGTTTCAAGGCTTCACAAATTGAACTATTTCAGAACTGCGCATTTGAAACTATAATTTTAAATCATTATATTGATTTAATTAATTAAATTATTATATATTATTATAAATGAATTAATAAATTAGTAACATTAAATTAAATTATATAGTATCATATGACATGCACAGTGATTAGATGGATTTAATTTTTCAAAAATGAGATCTGCATGCAAAAAAACATTCACTCTCATTTTCAACATCAGTCAAAGTTCAAGAATTTCAAATCTTGTAAACCATCAAAGTTTAATCACTAAAAACGTTTAAAATTATATCATTTCTGATTGGAAGCTTTAAAAATAATGAATCCAAGCATAATTGGATCGTTAAAAATTAAACACTTCGAAACTTCTTTTAAAATTGTTGGAAATAGTAAGTCTTCTCCGAAACTTCATGATTTCAGATTAAAATCCTTCTTTTGAAATACTAATTTCCAGTGAAAAGCACCAACATGAAACATACAACATAAAACATAAAACAAATTATATATATATATATATATATATATATATATTGAAAATTTGAATTTTTTATACAAGTGCCCAACAGTTTCGAATGACATCATGGGCTTCTATGACTTTTCCTATTAAAAGGGATAACTTCTTAATTAAATTTTTTAAATTTCAAATTGATATAAACTTCAAGTAATGCAAAGCCAATCAGGTTTTCAACAATGATTGGGAGATTTTCGAGATATGTCGTCACACCCCTTTTTTTAGATAAGATTATCTATACTTGCATGATTGAAATTGATGAGGGGTACCAATATTCTGATTATTAATAATTATACTTGAAGACATATTCAGCTGGTGTTCTAAACTCATTAGGTGTAACGAGTCTTGGAAATTGAATTGATTTGAGATGTGATTATCTGAGGAGTATAATTTCCGTAATTTTCGAAGCATGTCTCCTTGTTCTACTGAAGGTACTAATGCAGTTCTATGAAGCATTAAAAGTGCAAGACGCCCAACTGGGAAATGTTGAAACTGCAATAAAAGCGATAAACAGCTATTAAGAACTGTAAGGTTAAACATCATACTCCGAGGCACGTTTATCTTCATCGCAGCAGGAATGGCAATTGTTGTTCGTCGTTAATAAGCGGCGTACTCGCGGCTCAAGAGGCAATAAAAACCAAAATAGAGTGTAATAAACTCCGCAGTTACTCGAATTCCAGTTATTTTAATAAAATAATATTTGCCAAATCTTATTTTTCTTTTCGATTAGAATTTTAGGACTTTCTCTGTGGGTAGTAAGGTTCTAACTAGTATGCCCTACATCTGATGTGGCCCTGATCTCGAGTGAACTGATATTGGGTACACGTGGCTTGCAACGCTTTTGCAGATAATTACCCTACTTAGGGAAAACTTGTCAGGGCCTTCCCAGTGCTCCCAATTCTTGTATCTATTCGCACTGCATGCGTCGCGTAGAAAACCGGATTGATTACAGTGTTGAAAATAATATTGAAGTTGATATAACCATGTGTATTAAAATTAATATATCAAGCATATTAACTCGCTACTAAAAACGTGTATATTAAATTCCATATACATTCATAGTAATCACTTACAAGAAAAATGAGATAATTCCATTTTACATAAATTCGAAATAAGTGCAGCAGAAATTTTCAATTGTAAGTAATAAAACATGATACGTTTTTCCAGTTAATCAAACATATGATTGGATTTTGTGTCGAAAATTTCAATTAAGCAAATAAATAACAGACTTAACCTACCATCAACTGTACTAGCATTGAATTTCTATCATTTAGAGTGGATTTTGGAAAAAGTTCCACCCGCACGTCGCAGTTTCATTATAACTAACAATTCAGTCGACGAATTCTGGATTAATAAATTAATTGCCAATATCCCGTGCAGAAATTTCAGAGCGGTCCTGGTCGGGACCAGATCTGGCGAAATCTGGCCCCAATCGGGTATCCTAGTCAGGGCCAGACTCGAAATGAATAGCCCAATCCGATCAGGGCCTGACTGGGGTATCCATAAGGAAGGCCCGATTTGGCCCTGACCAGGTCCCTTCTGATTTTTATTTATAAAAATGTTATCAAAATATAATTTATTTATTAAAAAGTGAACAATAAATTAGGAATATTGAACTTTATTATTTGAATATTCGAAAAAAAATATATCTTTAATTTTAAAGAGATTTTGAAAGTCTTTGTAATCTGTCGCATCAACTATCCTTGTAACGTATTGAACAATAAACTTTATATAAATATTTTTTTAAATATCTTTAAACTTATCCTTACATTCGTGTATTTTTTTATAAACACATCTTTTTTTTATAGAACATTAATCTTCTTGGGCGACAATTTAGATCAATTTTGTTGAGAATTGTTTTTTTCGCTCACAGTTAATTTTTTATCAAAGTTTTGATCTGAAAATTTAACTATTTCATTTTCAGTTGAAACTTTAGCATGTATATTTTATGAGATGAAAATTCGACTACTGGGTAGAAAATTTAAGTACATATTTTGTTCAAAAGTCGTCTTTTTGGGCAGAGAATTAATCTTATTCGTTGAAAATTCAATGACTTGGTAGAAAATTCATATTTTCTATTAAAAAGTCGTCTTTCTGGGTAGAAAATTATTCTTGTTTGATAATTTAGTTAATTTTAATTAATTTTTTCAATTAGTTTTTTTTCGTTCTTTTGATTTTTTTGAAATTTTTGATAATTCAACCATCTTGTAAAAAATTCATAATATTTTTTGTTAAAAAGAAGTCTTTCTGGTTGGAAAGTTATTCTTGTTTCTTGAAAGTTTAACTTTTTGGTTGATAATTCAACTATCTTGTTAAAAATTGATCTTTTTTATGGAAAATGATATTTTTTGTTGATAATTTATTTTTTAGTTTTTAAAAGTCACAGTTTGCTAAAATATTCAACTTTTTAGCTTTTTACTCTTTTGTTGGAAACTCATCTCTTATGGTAGACAAGTCAGCTTTTTTGGTTCTGAATGAACTTTTTGATCAAAAATCAACTGCTTTCTAAAAAATGTGTTTTTCTTCCTGGAAATTCTAATATTTGATTGAATTTTACTCTTTTTCGTTTCGAAATTCGACAGTTTGATTGACAAGTTTTTGGGCACGTGGAGCAAATAATAAAAAAGTGAGGTTATAATTCAAAAAAGTTACAGCATTAAGTCTATGTGTACCTTTACGGCATACTGAAAAGAGTGAGATCTTTTGGTACAATTGGTCTCAATTCTGGATCCCAATTCTCAATCTATTAATACTTTCACACAAGGACGAACAATAAATGATTTTAATGGATAATTCTAGTTTGATACAAGGTTTGATATGAACACCTCGACGCGGTCTAAAAACTTTGCGTCAATTATGATTAACGAGGTGAATTGAGAATTATTTAAAGCAATTTATCAACATGCCTCTACCGGTTCATCTGTTTACTGTTCGTCACTTTCACAAAGTTGTCTTCCTTCCTTCCGTTCGTTCGTTGCCAAATAATCGAACAGACGACTAATCGGATACATTCGAGATTAGCGCGGCAAATTCAAATCTAAATAGGTATAAGCGATAAGCAGATTAAAAAAATACCTGTAATAATTAATACTAACTTGATAATTGTATATTTATTAACTAATTCAATGCGTCAGTAAACATACATTTTTAGACATTTTGTTCAAATGGATTGAAGCTTTTTCCAATTATCTGGAACTTATCCCAACTCAATATATAAATTTATCAAATCGCACAACCTGTGAGGTATATACTCACCACCGTAACTGAGCATTACAGCGTTAATACTGTCTACACCAGCTGCCTCACCATTTTTCAAGTTCTTAATTATATCCCTAACCTCAGTGATACAGATTCTCTCAATTGCGTTTTCTAACGCATCATGTTCTATATCGCAGTTGTGATGCTCTATATAACTTCTTATCCCAATAATTCCCTAAAAGAGTCTCTCAAAGCGTCTAGTATAGTATCCTTTGCTATTTCTCATGCTGACAAAGTCTGTACTTTTACATTCCTTCATATATTTAGAAAACATTTTCTTATTTCCTTCAAAGTTGTTTTGTATTTTCTTCTCTTCTTCTGTTATGATTTTATCTTTACTTTCCATGACTAGTAGTTTAACTTTCCTCTTGTTGTGTCCGTAATTATTTTCAAGTTTTTTCTCTCCTCATCGCTAATGCCTGTGATTTGCAACCTTTTTTCATGTGCTTCTCTCTTTTCTTGGGCGGCTGCTGGAATTTCATCATTCCACCATGCATCACCAAACATTCTTCCTATAACTGTAGTACCACACACTTCAGTCGCACTCCTAACAATAACATCCCCGATCATAGTCGATGCGCCCTCTACATTTTTACTGTCTACTATTGCGTTCCAAGTTGTCAAATCTAAGCGTACATTTAACTTATTCTTCGGAAAAGCTATTCGCACTTGCGGTTGCTGTACATTTTTTATTTTGATTCGTGTTTCCTCTATACCAGGTGTACATGTGAATAATTGTATGCCTAAACCAAGCATTTGTAATAAATTAGCCCTTTTCTAAACATAAGCTAACTAATCTTTTTCCGTTATTATTTATCTTGACGCTGGACCGGGGACTCATCTGTTCATGTCTTCAAATGTAATTTTCAAATCTTTTTTTTTTTATGTAAATGGGGAAATTTGATGAATTACGTAATCTTATATTTTTATACAATTGTATGATTGTATACAAATCACAAAATAACTTCATACAAAAAAATGTAATATTTTATAAACTGGCAATGAATAACTGAAAAATTGTACAATATACGAAATAAAATAAATTAAAAAATTGCTATATTAACAATAGCGATTAAAAATGAGTATACAGTTGTATACCTTACACATGTTAGTTGTAGATTCATTTTTGCATTTATTATTGCATATTTTTGAGGATTTTCTATTTGAATACAATGTTTACAGTTTCCTTGGGTGTAATTTATTCTATATTTTTGTATATATGTGACCGCCTCCGAAGAAAGGATGCTAATGTCTCAACATATCTATTCTAAGATTTTCCCTGATTTTAATATTTTTAAATACAATTTCTTACTCGAAAACTTGATTTTTAAGCACGTGAACTTTTTCTTCCGAGTCGCTCACATGTTGTACATGTTCTCAATTGTATTGTACAGTATCATTCACATTATATTGAATAAAATAAAAACGTTCTGGATTCCTGAGATCTCAGGTAAAAATATTGCATCTTCAATAAAACATATGAATTTTTCACCAAATAGTGGAATTTCCAAGCAAAAAGATGAATTTTCAACTCAAATTACATATCTTCAACCAAAGAGATGAATTTTCAACTAAAATTATGAATCTTCAGCAAAACAAATTATTTTGTAACAAATTACTAATAACAACAGAGTCAACTTTCAACCAAATAGTGAATTTTCAACAGAAAAACACTAATTTTGTTTTTGGAAAAACACGATTTTTCAAAATAATCCAGACATTTTTACCAAAAGCTTTAATTTCCAACTAGAAAGGATACATTTTGAACAAATTAGTGAATTTTTCAACTAAAGCGAATGAATTTCCAACCAAAAATATAATAGTTAAATCACTAGTTTAAAAAGTTAATTTTCACAAAAATAAATATTTTTTAACAAAATAGTTAAATTTATAACCAAAGACATGAATTCTCAACTGAAATTATTAATTTTCAAGAAAAATGTATTTTCGACAAAATAGTTTAATTTTCAGCCAAAAACAGGTGAATTTGCAACAAAAAAGTTAATTTACAGCCAAGTAGTTGAATTTCAAAGCAAGAAGAATGACTCTTTTACAAAATTGTTAAATTTTAAAGCCAAAAATACAAATTTTCTTCAGCTCATATGAACTTCCAACTAAAAATATTCATAATTAACCAAAAATGGTATATAGTTACATTTTCAGTTTAAAAAGTTAATTTTCAACTATAAAAAATCAATCAGCCATATAGGTATATTTTTCAGCACATAGTTAAACTTTCAACTAAATAATATCCATTTTTAGTCGAATAGTTGTAGTTTTAACAAAGAATATAAATTGTCGACCAAAAATATAATAGTTTAATTTGCAGTTGAAAAAGTAATTTTTAATTCAGACAAATGAATTTTCAACAAATTAGTTACTTTTTCAACCAGTGTGATGAATTTTTTAATAAAATTATCTGTCATTAAAAGAAATAAATTAAAACATACAGATGAATTTCCAAGCAAGTAGATTAGTTTTCTATCAAAAAATGCGAATTTTCAACTAAAAACATCAGTTTTCAACGGAAAATTGAACATTTAAATTTTAAGTTAGAAGACTTAATTTTCAAACAGACAAAAAATTAATTTCCATCGTCAACCAAAACAGATTAACTTTCAACCGAACAGCTGTGTTTTTAACGAAAAAAGATTTATTTTTAAACAAGGAATATTTTTCAGTCAAAAAAGAACAAAAGTTTCAACAAAATTGTGGAATCTTTCAGTCAAAAAGACGAATTTTCTACAAAAAGGTCAAATTCTCAAAACAAAATATGAGCCTGCGATAAATAAATAGGAATTTGGATGATTTATAGAATAGAGAATAATAGTTTCAAGAAAATTAAAATTCATTCCTAATAGTTCATACTTTGAAAATATTGTTATAAAAACTGAACCGCAAATTGAGACACACAATGTGAAATACTTTTGAATTTTAAACTTTTGAAATTAAAGCTTAAAAAGATGTTCATTCGAACGCTCAATAATTTACGCGTATAAAATAGAAGCTTTTAACACTTTTAAATTGAAAATTTTTTATCTTAATGTCGCTAATCTGCAAAATTTTAAATTTTGACTGTTATAAATTTTACAGTTAAAAGATTGAAAAAATAGAAATCCACGCTATCATTCTTAATGCTCTGAATTGAAGACTGAATCAAAATTTCATAAATGTTAAAAATTATATTATTTGAAGCAATTTTGAGCTAGAAGCATCAACTACGTTGACATTTTTTGAAATATTTTTAAATATTCTCTCACAAATTTGTCTAAAAATATAATTAAAAAATTTTCCTGGAATCTAATAATAATTTTATTATCTTGGAACTCGAATTTTTCTTACAATTTTTTGAAAATCCTGCAAAAGTAGAAAAATTACATTAAAATCATCCAGATTCTTTTCTGAAAAGTTTGGAAACCTCATTGAATATTCTTTTTAAATTATTTAAAAAAAAATATTGTTATTTTTTCTAGGAATTTTGATCCACATTTTGTATTCAATTAAAATCTTCAAAATGCTTAGAAAGCTTATAAATTTGGTGTTTTTTCACGTTATAAATTATTTTGGAATCTTTCCAAAACCTCTAAATATATTTTCGAGTTTTTCGATTATTTTCCAAATTAATCATTTTTCAATTGTCATTTATTCATCAGAAGTTTTTTTCTCATCTTCCTAAATATTCCCTAAAATCAGTTTTTCGAAATAAAAAAAAGTTTAAAGTTTTCCCTCTGAAAACTTGAGAACTTTTTTTTATCTCATTAAAACCTTTGCAGATCCTCGAAAGGCTTCCAAATTTTATTTCAAAATCTTCAGAAATTTAAATTTAGTTCTTTATTTTTCGAAATCTTATCCAGTTTTAAACTAAGTAAAATTTGATAATTTTACTGACATATTAAAAATTTTTTTAATATAACAATTAAAATTGTCTTTCTATTTCAAATAATTAAGTTTAAAATTGCATTAGTTTCTAATATTTGATTTATAATTATTAAAAGAAAAAAATATTTCTCAGTATTCAAAAAAAAAAAATCAGCCTTAATTTGAAAATTTCCAATTAAACGATTAAAAATGGAATATTTTAGACTGAAACAATATTTGAATAGGATTTGGAATTGAATAAGAGCGTTTAATTATGAATCTATTCATTTGAAATTATTTGAAAATTAGGAATATTTTATGAAGTTTCAATCGAACGCTTACATTTTCTTAACTAATGGGGCTTTCAAGTTGAAATTTTTTTATTTTCAACATTAAAATCTGTAACTTGTTCAAATTTGAAGAGATTCAGTATCGTCTTGCAAAATCAATTATTGTTAAATTTCAAATAATCAAACTACAGTTCAATGTGATTTATCATAATAGCGGAAGTTCTTAGTAAAGCGTAAAATTTCGTTTTAATTAATTGTTTGTAAAAATTAATATTTTGTTGTAATTTTTCACAATAATGTACGCAAATTTAAAAGTGTTTTCATGAGATCAAACACTCAAATTAAAAATATAAAATCCTCAGGTTTTTTGTAATACCTTCTAGATTATTACAACAAAGTAAAAAAAATATGAATAAAAAGTTATACAAATTTTTTAATTGTAGAATCTTATACTTTATTGTTAATTTTTTACTTTTCTAAAAGGAAGTAAAAAAAATGCAATGTTTGTATTTACCTGCATTTCTTTGTACATTTGTTATATTTTTTACAAAAAGGTACAAATTTCAACAAAAAATTACAGTTATAGAAATGTTGTAATATCCTGTAAAAAATTTTTTTCCCCCGGGATCTTCCAAATTTGTCCCACCGAAACTCATAAATAGAAAAATTTTTTTATTTAGCGTTCATGGAAATAACGCAGACATAGTACTTGAATAATTTTTAAAATTGGCGCCAACTTATCACAAGCTGAACAAAACAACTGGTCGCATATCTTTCCGCGTAATGCAAGTAAGGTAAAACGACTTGATAGCAGTTAGTATACATTCTGCCACATCGGCATTCTGGTACCTCAGTGAAGTTGATATTTTATATACCGGCCAAAAAATGTCCAGGAATAGATCAAAGGGAAGCTATTGTAAGTTTTTTATCTGATCTTTTTTTTAGAAATGTAACACATTGTACAAAATTACAACCATTATACAAAAAACACAAGATTACAACAATTGACTATTGTATGAAATCAAAAGAGATCAACGGGAAGCTTGCTCTACTTTTTTCCAGAAATATAATACGTTGCAGAACATAAGGACAAATGTACAAAATTACAGCAATTATACGAAATTATATCAGTTGTAGAAAATTATAACTATTATTGTGCAGAATTGCAATAATGGTACAAAATTACAACTATTGTACGAAAATCTTAAAAGTTTATACAATTATACAGTCATACATTGTACAAAACTAGGAAAATTGTGCAAATTGATTTAAAGAAGCTATTTTATTCCATTGTTTTCTAGAAATTTAACACAAAATGACAACAATTATTATACAAAAAATATAATTGTAGAAAATTCAAACTATTGACTATTGTACAAAATTACAACAGTAGGGTTGTTTCCCAATTAAAATAGAATAATGTTTGAATAGACAAGTTTAAGCTAAACTCAAAGTACTTCGTAAATTTTTTTCAGTCACTTTGTTTATAGAAAAAATTTATTTCAAAATTGAAAGCGCGAAACACTCATTCAAACTGCAGTCACGTGACATGAAAGTTTATTGGGATTTGCGAAAAAGTAAGGTCATGGCAACATCCTACCCGTACGTACTAAAATTGTACAAAATTACTAAAATTTTAAAAAGGTTCAACTTTTCACGAAAAATATTTAAAAGCTATTAAAATCACACTCATTATACAAAACCATACAAAACCAAACACAAAAATATGAATGTGTAAAATTTAAACTATTCACTATTTGAAAAAATTAACACATTCTACAAAATTACGCTATTGTACAAAATCAAATTATTGTGAAAAATTACTAAAATAGTACAAAGCTACTATAATTGCACAAAATTACAAATGTTGTTCAAAATTACAACTATTGCACGAGAATATTTAAAAGCTCGTGAATTTACACGCATTGTATAAAACCATGAAAATTGTACAAATTGATTGAAGGGAAGCTATTTCATACCTTTATTTTCTAGAAATGTTAGAAATTATGAGAAGTGACAACAACTATTATACAAAAATACAAATGTGCAAAATTTTAACTATTTTCTATTGTACAAAATTATACTCTTTTATTCCATTGTTTTTCAGAAATTTAACGCATAATATAACAGGACGGCAATTATTATACAAAAATAGAATTGTACAAAAGTCCAACTATTATACAAAATCGCAACACTTGTACAAAATTACAACTGTTCTTCAAAATTGCAAATATTGCACGAAAATCTTTAAAAACTTATAGAATCATATCCATTGTACAAACTCATAGAAATTGTACAAATTAATTAGAGGGAAGCTATTTCATCCCACTGTTTTCTAAAAATGTAACAAATAATGCAAAATTTCAACAATTATTATAAAAAAATATAATTTTAGAAAATTAAAACTGTTGACTATTGCACAAAATTAGCAGAACTGAAGAAAATAAGAAAAATTTCAAGAAAATGCAAGAACAAACATTAGAAGAACGGAACAAAATTATGCTGTAGTACAAAATTACAACAATTGTACAAAATTACAACCATTGTGCAAAATTACAACATTTGTACAACATTACATCAATCATACATAATTACAACAAGTGTACAAAATTACAACATTAGTCAAAAAAATCCAACAATTTTAAATATAATAACAAATATTGTAAAAAATTACAGCAATTGTACAAAATCACAAATATTGTTCAAAATGAAAATTAATGACTGAAAATCTTAAAGAGCTTATAAAATCATATAAATTGAATAAACTCATGGAAATTGTGCAAATTTATTAAAGGAAAGCTATTCTATCCCATTGCTTTCTGAAAATGTAACAAATTATAAAAAATTACAACCATTATTATAGAAAAATGTGATTGTGCAAAATTTCAAATATTGATTATTGTACAAAATTAACACAATTGTAAAAATGATAAAAATTCTACAGAAACACAACAAGAAAATTACAACAATTGTATAAAATTACAACAATCTTTCAAAACCACAACTATTGTACAAAGTGACAACTATTGTAGAAAATTACAACATTTGTACAAAATCACAAATATACAATTGCGACAATTATACAAAATTACAACAAATTCAAACAAAATCCAACAGTTTTACATAATCTGAAATATTGTACAAAATTGTAACAATTTAAAAAAATTACAAATATTTTTCAAAATTACAACTATTAACTGAAAATATTTAAGAGCTTATATTATTATAATCATATACACTTAACAAAGCCATGGAAATTGTACAAATTGATTAACGGGAAAATATTTTATCCCATTATTTTTTAGAATTGTAAAAAAATATAAAAAATGACAATTATTAAACAAAAATGTAATTGTAAAAAACTTAAATCATTGATTATTGTCGACAATTAACACAACTGTAAAAAAAGTATCAAATATGAACAAAAATAAAACAAAAGAATTACACAATTTGCACAAAATTACAACATTTTCAACAAATTACAAAAATTGTACAAAATTACAACTACTGTATAAAATTACAACAATTGTACAAAATCACAACAATTGTATAAAATCATAACTATTGTACAAAATTACAACATTTATACCAAATTACAACCATGATGAAAGATTACACCCAGTGTATAAAATTACAACTACTGCACAATATTACCACTACTGTACAATATTACAACTATTGTACAAAATTACAACAATTCTACAATATGACAACTATTATACAAAATTACAACAAGTATATAAAATTACAACAATTGTACAAAATTACAACAAGTTTACAAAATTACATTTGTAAAAAATCCAACAATTTTGAATAATAACAAATATTGTACAAAATTACAGCAATTGCACAAAGTCACGAATATTGTTCATAATTACAATTAATGGCTGAAAATCTTGAAGAGCTTATAAAATCACATTCATTGAACAAACCTATGGAAATTGTCCAAATTTATTAAAGGGAAGCTATTTTATCCCATTGTTTTCTGGAAATGTAACAAACTATAAAAAATTACAACCAGTATTACAGAAAAATGTAATTGTCAAAATTTTCAAACATTGATTACTGTACAAAATTAACACAATTGTAGATAATGATGAAAATTGTATAGAAATACATCAAAATGTCAACAATTGTTAAAATTATTGTAGAAAATTACAACATTTGTACAAAATTACAACATTTTGGGAAAAAGATTATTAACTATTAACTATTAACTGAAAATATTTAAAAGCTTATATTATTTTTATATATATTTATATTATTATTATTTGCACATACATTGAACAAAGCCATGGAAATTATACAAATTGTTTAAAAGAAAGCTATTTTATCTCATTGTTTTCTAGAAATGTAAAAAAAAAATATAAAAAATGACAACAATTATTATGCAAAAATGTAATTGTACAAAACTTCAAGCATTGATTATTGTCCAAAATTAACGCAATTGTAAAAAATTATGAAAATTCGACAACAAAATCACAACAACATTACAACTATTGTACCATTTGCACATATTGTAAAAAATTACAAATATTTTTCAACATTGCAACAAGCAAATGAAGATCTTTGAAAGCTTATATTATTTATATATATATTATTATAATCACATACATTAAACAAAGCCATGGTAATTGTACAAATTGATTAAAGGGAAGCTATTTTATCCCAGTGTTTTCTAGAAGTTTGAAAAAATATAAATGAAAACAATTATTATACAAAAATGTAATTGTACAAAACTTCAAGCATTGATTATTATTATCTAAAATTAACACAACTGTCAGAAAGTATCGAATTTGTGCAAAAATTCAACAAAAAAATTAAAAAATTCATACAAAATTACAACATTTTCACAAAATACAACAATTGTACAAAATTACAACTACTGTAGAAAATTACAATAATTGTACAAAATCACAACTATTGTACAAAATTAAAACATTTTCACAAAATTACAACCATTGCGTAAAATTAAAATCACTTTACAAAATTACAACAATGGTACAAAATTACAACTACAATAGAAAATTACAATGATTGTACAAAATTATGCTATTGTATACAAAATTACAACCATTTTACAAAATTGCAACAATTGTACAAAATTACAACTACTGTGCAAAATTACAACTATTGTATAAAATTACAACAATTGTACAAAATCACAAAAATTGTATAAAATCACAACTATTGTACAAAATTACAACATTTAAACAAAATAATAACCATTTTACAAAATTACAACCATTGTACAAAATTGCAACAATTGTACAAACTTACAACTACTATGCAACATTACAACTATTGTACAAAATTACAACAATTGTACAAAATCACAACAATTGTATAAAATCATAACTATTGTACAAAATTACAACAATTGTACAAAATCACAACAATTGTATAAAATCATAACTATTGTACAAAATTACAACATTTATACCAAATTACAACCATGATGAAAGATTACACCCAGTGTATAAAATTGCAACAATTATACAAAATTACAAATACTGTACAAAATGACAACTGTTGTACAACATTACAACTGTTGTGCAAAATTACAATATGCAAGAAATTATATACATTACATATATTATACAAACCCATGGAAATGATGAAAAAATGGTTTTTGTAATAAAATGTTTGTTATTTTCGATTGGTGAAGTTAGTGCAGATTTTTTAGAAGCTTGTTCTTGAGACTCTTGAACAGTACTAACTGTTTTAACCCAAATATGCAGAGTTACAAGCAAGCAGTGTTCTTTCGAGAAGAATGTTCATGATTGTGTAGTTACTAGTTAGTTTGTAGTGAGAATATATTGGATGTAAGTAATGCTTGTAGTATGGGAGATTGAGTGGGGAACTTGATTATCCGAACCAAGGCTACGTTGTATTTTTCTCTCTAGCCGGTGCAGAATCACACACAGTAGGAGGATTCAGTCATTCAGTTTCAGTCCGACTTCAGCAGTAGTGTCTGGTCCCATAAGTCACGCGCGCGACTTTTCTTAACGACCCATGGAATTTCATTTCATTTACGTTAATTTAATTTAATTCCATTTAGATAATTATAATTCAGTGCGTGATTCCCCTTCGACAATATTGTCGAATAAAATACGGAATTCACAGATTTTGAGGTAAATATACCCAGTGCTTTTTAAGGGATTTCGATTTTTTAATTTTCGGAAACTTCAAGTAAATTGGTTATTTTTGTCAATTTTATATTTCGAGAAAAAAACCGGAATTACCAGATTTTTAAGGTAAATAAATGCTGACGAACTGTGTTATTTAGTTTAAATTTGAAGTTGAGGATAGTAGCGGATACTCGCTAAAATCTTGCATAAATAATCGTTGGATATTATCATTGTTTGGAATTGAAAATAATTTTGAAGGTTTGAAATTAAAATATTCAATCGTGTTTTCAGTTGAAAATTCTCGATTTTAGAACCATTTGACAATTGAAGTTTGTCGTCAAAAATTGAAAATATGATCTGAAATGAGGTTCAAGGAAAATTAAAAAGAAAACTGTGTCTTTAACTTGAGGCGCAATACTTATTAAGATAGAATAAAACAATTAAGACCCCCCACGGTCATGGACGTTTCGATAAGATTATATTTCACTATAGGTCTCCCTTTCCAAATTTTTCTATTTTTAACGTTTCCAAAAATAAATTTTCTTTTTTAGAGCTTCAAATATGCCCAACCTTCGATATTCAATCAATCAATTCTGAAGACCCTAAATTCCTATTTAACGCATTATGCAAATGCAGGTCACGAAATGTAAACAAGATATTAGATTACTGACTCACTTATTTTTAAAGGGAATGAGAATTTCGAGGAGAATTCACTCACGTAATAAAGCGTAATAATGCGTAATACTCGCGTAATAGCGAGTAGCATTTTCCTTCCGGCTGTATTTTTTTGCATTTTTCGCAAACTCGATTCTGGGCAGGAAAATTTTAAGGTCTGATACTACTTGATTCTTCAATTAAATTTTTTGTGCGACAATATATAAAACTTATAGTGACAAAATGAGTAATTTCAAAAACATGATTTTTTATTTGTTTTAAAAATTGCTTAAACCAACATGATATTGATCAGAAATATTTAATTAAAATTAATTATATTGATTAATAATAATTATATAAATAAATATAGCAAATAATTAATTATTAAAATAATAATGAAATTAATTGAATTATAATAATTAATCAAAACTTGCTATTGTTATGAATAATTTTATCAAAAAATTTCCATTTCGTCGAAAGGAAGTTAATACTAATATTCAATCAATATTTCTTTTTAACTGTTAAATTGAAAATTGTTATAAACAATGTGTTAAATAAATACGTGACTGTAAATGTTTTTATTATAAATTAATTAATTAATTATTTATTTATTATAATTGTTTTAATTGTACCTAATCACTGATATTGTAAGAAAACATTTTACCCCAAATTTTGCAGTTATTATTGTTAATGACAAATAGTATAAACAAACGGCACAAGTGAACATTTATTTCTGGGGAAAAATCATTTTTCTCATTGAAATTCCTCATAAAAATATTTTCCATGATGATTCATCTAAAAACTGTAATTGTAGAAATTTTAATATTATTTATTATTTTTTATCATGTAAAATCTTCATCAAAAATTAATATTAACTAGTTTTCAAGAAAATTTTGGGGAAGATTTAGTAGGAATTTCTTTGTAACTGAGAAATGTTCATTTAATTAATTTTAATTAAATAGTTTAATTTCGAGTTAAAATTTTAGTGCTTCAAGAACTTTCTATTTTTTGTAACAATAAAGTGCCATCCATGAACTACATTCGCAATTTGAGGGGTTAAGGGGGCCGCGCCTCAAACTATGGTAACAGCTGGGGGGGGGGGGGAGTCAGTGGAAGTAAGGTTATGAACTTAGATAACTTTTAGTACGTTTCCTGATGACCTTTTTTGATGAAAATTTAACTACTAAACTGAATGTTAAACTCTTAAAATATTTAGTTCAAAAATGTTTTTTTTTATTTATCGTTTTAGTTGAAAATTCGTTTTTCTTTATTTGGAAAGTCATATTTTTAAATAATAATGTAACTATCACATTTTTTGTTGAAAATTGATGTTTTAAATTAAAAATTGATCTTTCCTAGTTGAAAATTCAAATATTTTGTTGGAAATTCGTCTTTTTTCGTAAAAAATAATTCTTCTTCGTTGAAAAATCATCCTTTTTAGGTTGAATAGCAACTGGTTCGTTGGAAATCAATCTGTTTTGATTAAAGTTTCATCATGTTAGTTAAAAATTAAACTGGTTGTAAATGAACTTTTTTGTTGGAAAATTATATTTTCGGGTTCTAATATCAACTGTTTTGTAGAATATTCGTCTTTTGGCTTGAAAATTCAACAATTTGTTAAAAAATTAAATTATTTGATTAACAATAAACTTTTGTAATAAAAATTAAAATATTCTGGTAGTAAAATCAACTATTTGGTCAGAAATTAAACTGTTTATTCAAAAGTTTAACTATTTGTAGACAATTAACTATAAAAAAAATCATATTTGCGGGTTGAAAATTCAACTGTTTTTTAGATAATTGATCTTTTTGGCTTTACAATTTAACAACTTTATTTTGTATTTGTCTTCTTTGAAGTAAAATAATCATCTTGGTAGAAAATTAATCTTTTTGGTGGAAAATTTAACTATTTGGTTGAAAATTCATCTTTCTTGATTGAAACTTTAACTACTTGATTGAAAGTTGAACAACTGTGTCAGAAATTCATTTTTAGAATCCACCTCTTTGTTTGAAATTTTAACTATATTCTTGAAAATTCACTTTTTGTAGATTAAAAATTAATTTTCTTATCTAAAAATTTAACTATTATAAGTTGAAAAATTCAACCATTTGGCAGAAGATTCTAGAATTTTGTTGATGATTTGTCTTTTTGAGTAGAAAATTACTCTTGTTTCTTGAAAATTTAGCTATATGTGTATAAATTCATGCATTTATTTGAAAATTCGTTTTTTTTTGGTAGAAAATTAAACTATTTGATTAAAAATTAACTGTTTTATTGAAAATTGAACTATATTGATAGAAAATTCAACTATTTGGTTAAAAATTAAACTATTTATTCCTAAGTAAAACTATTTTGTAGGAAAGCAACTTTAAGAAAAATCATATTTTCGGGTTGAAAATTCAACTATTTTGTAGATAATTCATCATTTGGCTTTGAAATTCAACACTTTTGTAGCGAATTCTTCCTTTGGCTTTAAAATTCAACAATTTTGCTGAAAATTCTCCTCTTCGGTAGAATAATAATGTACATGGTAGAAATTTTATTTATTTGGTCGAAAAAGTAACCATTTGTTTAAAAATTAGTTTTTTGGGTTCAGAATAATGTTTTTATCGACAAATTGAACATTCCATTTTTAGTTCAGAATGTATTCTTTAAAATTTGAAAATTCAACTATTTGGCAGAAATTTCATGTAATTTGTTGATAATTCGTCTTTTCGCGGAGAAAAATAATTTTTTTTTTAAAGGTCAACTATTTGGTAGCAAATTCATGCATTTATTTGAAAGTTTATCTTTTTGTGTGAAAAATTCATCTATTTTGTTCAAAATTCATCTTCATGTTTTGAGAATATGAATATTTTATTAAAAATTCGTCTTTTTCTGATTGAATTCAACTGGATAAAAAATAGCTTTTTTAGGTTAAAATTAATTTTTCAAAATTAAATATAACGATTCCGTTTTTTGTTAGAAACAGATATTTTTTCGTTAAAAATTCAACTATGTGGTTCAAAATTCATCTGTCTTGATTGAAAATTACTTGTTTTTAATTCAACTTTTCGGGTTAAAGGGTCAACTGTCTTCTACAAAATTCGTATTTTTGTCTTAAAAATTCATACACAGTAAAAAATAATCTTAAAAATGTTACACATTTATTGTCGAAATGTACTTAAATCCAGAGATGAACTTGAATTAAGCAAAAATTGATCTGAATTCAAGTAAAGTTGCTCTGAATTCAAGAAAACGTTTAATTAACTTCTGAAATTCAGATATTGACATTCTTAAATTCAGGTCAGTTTTTGCTGAATTCAAGTTCATTTTTGAATTTAAGTACATTTCTGAATTAAAAGTATAAAATGTTTAAATATTCTTATTTACGGTTTTCTTTTTAAATTTTATTTACTCAGATTGAAAATTCAACTATCTGGTTAGAAATAATTGAACTATTTCGAAATAAGTCATATTTTTTAGTCGAAAACTCAAATGTTTTTTTTTAATTTGTCCTTCTGGATTGAAAATTTATCTTTATGTGCTTAGCTAACGGCTACGTTACTTTCGTGGTAGTTTGGGGGGGGGGTCCAAAAAAGCTCAAAATTGGTAACACAGTTTATCGACTGCCACTAATAATTGTTTAAAAATATATAAAAATTGGAAAGTTCATTTTAATTTATGAATAGACATTTGAGTTTATTTGTGAATTTAATTTTACTTCAATTGATGCTAAAATTAGAATTTATTGTTCAATTATAATGAATTTCACCTGGGAGAATTTATCTGCAACCTTAAAAAATATTAGGACAAATATTAATAAAATTACAGTACCTTCCAGGAGTATGAGGACACCTAAATAATTGACAATTAAAAACATGCACTCACTTCTCGTAGAATATCACTGGAACGAAATTAGATTTAAAAAAAAAAATTGGAAAGCATTAAAAAGGCAGTTAAATTCCACGTCAAATGAACCCTTTTCAAAGTATTTTTCAGAAATAGGAGTAGAGTTAGTGAATTAGAAAGACCGGTCTAATTTCTCATTTTTGCCAATTTTCAAGATTCGACTTCAATTCCTGGAAAAAATTAGGGAAATAATAGTAAAAACTCAAAAGTCACGCAAATTAGAGCTTGAAATATTCTCTTTAAAATGTGCCAAAGAATCTGAAAAAATATCCACTGGTTCTCGCATTATTATAAAAAATATAGAGGCATACAAAAGACGAAAATCGTTCGCTCGACCTAGAGATTTTTGAATTGCACCTTTTCAATGATAATTCGATAACCAATGAAGATTTTTTCAATTTTGTGGGCTCATTTCAAAGAGCATATTTCAGGGTTCATTTTGTGTAAATTTGAAAATTTTACCATTCATTTTTCAGATTTTTGCAGCAGTTGAAGTTTAGTCTTGAAAACTAGCAAAAATTAGAAATTAGCCCGTTCTTTCCAACTCACCATCTCAGTCTCTATTTATCAAAAATACTTCAAGAAGGGCTCGTTCGACGTGAAATTTCATAATATATTCCATGCTTTTTTATACATTATTCTGTCTTATTTTGTTCTTGAGATATCCTGCAAGAAGTGAGAACATGTTTTTAATCGCTAGTTTCTTTAGGTGTCCTCATCCTGCTGGATGGTACTGTATAAAATTTTTTTCTCTTGTGAATTAATTAAATTTATAAATATTTTTGAGGTGGTGCAACAAGCGCCTACAATCCCTGATGGTTTGTAATAATTCTACGCACCTACGTATCGGAAGAAATCAGAAATGAAGTCGAAGGAAAAGGAATTCAGGCGCGCAATAATTCTTTTGATGAATCATTGTGCGAGCATTCTCTTCTTTAAGATTACGTAAAGAGTAAGATTTTCTCATTGAAAATTAAAAGGAATTTTATGATTTGTGATTGCAGCGCGAGACTTGGGTGCGAGGGACGAATTGGATTCTGAAATGAAGACGGAACAAGCGAGCGGAAAAGAGCCACCAGGTTCCTTGACTCTTGGATTTTCGTTTTTAACTCATTTGTTGCTAATATTGCCAATTTTATACATTTTGGTTGTCGGTTTTCACAGACCGGAAAAATTATTTTCATGGCATCCAATTTGCATGGCACTGGGGGTAAGTTTAAATAAAATAATAACTAAAAGAAAATGCAGAGAATTGAGAAAAAAATGTTTAAAATTCAAATCGGAATTCACAACAGTGATTCAATTTAAATATTAATTAATAGAAGTGAGTTTTTGCAATTTAAATTGAAACTGAGTTTGATTGAAAAATAAAATTGAATTCTAGAATACTAACAAAAAATGTCAGTAAAACCAAGTGACTGATAAGTTAGTTAATATTGTCAAATACTCGAAAATCATTGAAAACCTCTAAAAACTATTGAAATTTGAAAAATTTCAAAATATTTGAGGGGCCGTTCAAAAAATATGTAATGCCTCGTAGAGTAAAAACTTTATTTCCAAAATTTCATGATTTTTCTGTGACCCATTTTTCATCTTCCCTGACCCTCAACATTCAAATACCAGCATTTTAATCTCGTAATATTTTCAACATAGGATCTTTCATAAACAGAATTAAATAGTATTTCAGATATAAATTTATAATTGTCAAATTTATTTTCTTAATAGTAAACAAAATATGTAATGTTTTCAACATAGGATCTTTCATATACAGAATAAAACAATAGTTCAGATATAAATTTAAAATTTATTTATTTATTGTCCTACATCAATATGTAATATTATTACCATAGTATCTTTTATAAACAGAAAAAAACATAATTTCAGATATAAATTTAAAATTTTCAAATTTAGTTCTTTATTTTAAACCAAATTTTTTTCTATTCTACCATAAAAGATGTCTTCTCAACCAAATAATTAAAATTTCATTAAAATAATTCAATTATTAACCAAACAATTGAATTTTCAAAAAAAAAAATGAATTTTCAACTTTAAAGGTGAATTCTTAACAAAAAAGTGTATTAGCTGATATTTCAACCAAACAAATGAATTTTTAATTTTTTTAAAATTAATTTTAAAACCAATAAGACGAATGTTCAACAAATAAAGATTTTTTGCTAATAAAAGACAAAAAAGTTCACCTAAATTGTCGAACCTTTAAGCCTTAAGACGAATTTTCTTTGAAGAAATTTAATATTTAACCAGAATATATGAATTCTCAGCAAAACGATTTAATTTCAATAAAATAGTTAAATTTTTAGCCAGAGATAAACTTTCATTTAAAAAATTCAACAAAACAGTTCAACTTTTACCCAAGCGGTTTATTTTTCAATTAAAAAATATCAGTTCTCAACAAAATAGTTAAACTTTCAACCAAAGAGATGAATTTTCAACTGAAAATATGGATCTTCAAAAAAAAAATATATTTTTTAACATAGTAGTTCAACCAAAATTTTCAAACAAAATAGTTGAAACCACAAGCAGAGAAGATTCATTTTCAATCAAGCAGTTGCATTTTCATCGAAGAAAAATGAAATTTTTACTGAAACAGGTGAATTTCAAAATCAAAAAGACATATTAAAATAAAATATTTGAATTTCCATCCAAAATAGATTTTAGTGTGACTTTTCAATATAAAAATATGTGCTTCAAACAAGAAGTAAATTTTCTATGAAGCTACTTGAATTTTCAATTCAAAAAGACGAACTTTTGAACAAAAAAGTTGAATTTTCAACCAAGAAGATGACTTTAAATACATTGTTCAACTTTCAACCAAATAGTTTTATTTTGATCCAAAGAAGATTTTAGATGACACTTTAATACCAAAATATGAATTTTGAACAACAGGTAAATCTTCTGTGAAATAGTTGAATTTTCAACGAAAAAACGGTTGCTTTTTTATCCAAGAAAGATGTAATTTCTACTAAAATAGATAAATTTTTAAATTGAAAAAAACAAATTTTGAAAACAATGTTGAATTTTCATTAAAAAAAAATGCAGTCTGACTTTTCAACATGAAAATATGAGTTTTAATCAAGAAGTAAATTTTCTACAAAAAGATACTTGAATTTTCAACTCAAAAAGACGAATTCTCAACAAAACAGTTGCATTTTCAATAAAAAATGATGATATTTTAACAAAATTGTTGATTTTTCAACCAAATAGTTGCAGTTTTATCAAAGGGAGATACAATTTTTACTAAAGCAGATACATTTTTCAATTATATAGACAAGTTTTTAAAAAAAAAGTTGAATTTTCATCCAAAAAAGTTCATTTTTAAAACATAAATTTTAAACAACAAGTAAATTTTTTATGAAATAGTTGAATTTTCAACCAAAAAGGATAACTTTATAACAAAATTGTTGAACTTAAAACAAATAATAAAATTTATAACTAAGAAGATAATCTTCAGGAGGAACTAACTGCAAAAAAAATTGAATATAAATAAAAGGAAAATTAATTACTAACAAGAATATTATATCAGAGTTACCACAAAACTTCATTTGAAAAATTCCCTAATTTTTCCCTGGCCAATTCATTATTTTACCTAACCATTAATATCCAAACACTAGAATCTGGAACTTGCAAAATTCTTAAAGTAGAATCTTTCATAAACGGAATAAAAGAATTTCAAATCAAAATAAAAAAAATCAAATTAAATACAATTTAAATTAAATAATTTATTTCGGTACAATTACTCGATTTTTCTACAGATTCACGTGAATTTTTTTTCTGAAAATGGAAAAATAGTAGAATAAAATGTACTTTTTGAAATATTTTTCATCATTTCTACATACGACTATAAGTTAAAGAAAAGATTACGCGTCGTCCGCGTTTCAGAGATTATTGCTGTTGCATATTCAAATGGAATTCTAATTATTGTTAGTCATGAGAAGTTTATGATTCGCTATATTTACATTTTAAAAGAACTATTTAAATACAACTGCTTCCGCGACTGACTAGTGGCAATTTTGTTTTATTATTTACGCAATGATCATTTACAAATATGCAATGGAAATGACAGATTAAGGCAAGTGCTTCTGATAATTGCAATAAATAAGTCCACTCATCAATCAATGATGGCAATCAAAATCAGACTTGCTTTTATAATTTTTTGCATCTAAAGAACTTCTTCAAATTCGCTGTCAATGATGGTACTGTTAGACTTCAGTGTGATTTAGATATTGATACAATGGCATCTGTAATCATTAAATAGGTGTACATAATTAATTTATTAGATATTTTGAAGGATTTTTAATTTCTTAAATTCATACGAAAAACTTTTCAATTTTAAAACTTCTAAATTTGAAAGTTTCCCGATTCAAAAGATATCACATTTTCGACCAAATTTATTAATTAAAATAATAATTCAAAAATAACTTCAATAATTTATGGAATACTTTAACATATTATTCAAATTACTGAAAAATAAAATGAGTCGCTTCTTGTTAAAATTTTTATAAGTTATTACTTCAAAAAACTGTGTAAAACTTTGAAAAAAATACGCTTACAATCTTGTGAAGATAAAGGAAAATTTATCTCCTTCAAACATTTACTATTTTTTTTATTTAGCCTTGAGTTTTTAACAGTTTCCCAGTTTTCTAGTACAGAACAAAAGCGAAATTATATATTTCTTATAACTTGAATATTTGCAATTTGAATTGACAAATCAGTGAAATATTTTAGTACATCGAAATATCATTTGTTTCCGAAAATATTCAATAAATAATGTTAAAAAAGTTTTTTCAAGTGAAAAATAAAAAATATGTTGTTTTTTACAGGAAATTAGGCAACACCTATTTTCAAAATTCAGGAGAAAAAATATGTCACGAAATCAGTTTTTGATCTCACTCAAATATTTTAAATTTCTTTTCGGGTTCTAATGAGTTTTACCGTTCTCTTTCGATGTTAGTTGGAAAATTAGAAAAATATCAAAATTATTAAATAAATGGCGACGATTTGTTCAAAGATATAAAAAGTAGATTCTAACAACAACGAAAAAACCAAGCTCAAATTCTTACGAGAAAAATCCGAAAATTATATCTTTAGGAACAATAACTCCCCCGGCCTCAAAAATGGTTAAGCCCGCACAAAACTGATAGGATACCTTCCTTATATGAGTAGAAAATTAAAAAATATGTAGTATATATTCCTTCTTTTTTTTCAAATTTTGAAAATTTAGAAAAAAGATTTTCTGGAAAACCCCACTTTTAACATTTTTCACAATATTAAACAAAAAATTATGCAAAAAACAAGAAAAGAGATTTAATTAGTTATTTGGCAGCTAAACCATATTTTATACCGAAAGAATATTTTTGAACTTCTCTCGTAAACGATGCAAGATATATATCCCAAAAGTGCAAGAGGTTTTTTTTTGTAGAACGTTTTTACATATTCAAACTTTTTCCTTCTCATTTTTTTTTATCTTCCGTTGTTTCTGAGCAAATTGTGAAAATTCGATTTCATGAAAAGAAAAAAATTCTCCCGACCACGAAAATTGTTTAGCCCAGATAAAACTCAAAGGAAATTTAATGAAAAATTGACTCAAAATACAAGCATGGTTTTTTAAATCAATTTTTTATATTTTTAAACAAATCGTAGGTATTCTGTTAATGTTCAACTTTCCACCAATTTTACGATGGACTCTTAAGAAACCTTACGAACTTGGATAACATTTAGTACAATTTCCGATGAATTCTTCTTCTCCCTGTTCTCAAAAACCTTTCCCTTTTTATAGTTTTCTGCTTAAATTTGAACTGAATTAATAGAATCCAATAAGAAAATCCCACTATTTTTGGTTGAAAATGTAATTATTTTGTTAAAAAGTTATCTTTTCTGGTTGAAGATTCATCTCCTTGGTTCGAAATTTAACTATTAAATTATTAAATAATTAATCTTATCGTTTAAAAATCATCTTTCGGGGTGAATGTAGAAATATTTTGTTATTTTTGTTCATTTCATGATTCATAATTTTAGTTGAAAATTCATCTTTTTGATTGAAAATTTAACTATTTTGTTTAAAAATTTTTTTTCTTTGGTTAGGAATTGATTTCTTTAACTAAAAATGTAATATAGAGTAAAATAAAAAAATAAAATTCATCCTTTTTGTTTCAAAATGCAACTGTTTAGTTCAAAATTTGTATTTCTGGTTGAACTCAACTGTTTTTTGTTTTGAATTGAAATCGTTTTTGGCTTAAATATCATCAATTACATATTTTGTTGGGAATTCATCTTTTTCGTTCGAAAAATCAACTATATGGTTTTGATATTAAATGATTGAACAATTTTTTTTTTTTTGGTTGAAGATTCATAATTTTACTTGTGATTCATATTTTCGGGTTAAAAACTCAACTGCGGAACTTTTTTTTTTTCTTCAAAATTGAACAATTTGGTTGAAGATTCATGTTTTTTGTGGAAAATTCGACTTTATGACTTGAAAATTCAATCATTTGTTACGAAATTAAACTATTTGTAAAATTAATTTTTTTTGTTGAAAATTGATATTTTTGGTTGAAAGTTGATTTTTTTGCTGAAAATTCATAGCTTTACTTAAAAATGCGACTGTTTGGTTGACAATTAAACTATTTTGGTGGAATTTTACACTTTGGGAGAAAATAAACTTTTTCGTTGAAAAAATATATTTTCCGCTTGAAAATTCAACGGTTTTGAAAATGAAACTATTCCACTCTTAGTTAAAAATGTATCCTTCATATGTTGAAAATTCATGTATTTTGTTGGAAATGTGTCTTATTGGTTATAAATTTAATCTTGTTTTTGATAATTCATCTTTTTAGTTGAGGATTCAACTATTTGGTTTAAGATTCATCTCTTTTCATTGAAAATTAATGTTTTTTGTGGAAAATTCGACTTTATGACTTTAAAATTCAATAATTTGTTACGAAATTAAGCTATTTGTAAAATTAACTTTTTTTGTTGAAAATCGATATTTTTGGTTGAAAGTTAATTTTTTTGCTGAAAATTCATGGTTTTACTTCAAAATGCGACTGCTTGGTTGAAAATTAAACTATTTTGATGGAATTTTACATTTTTGATAGAAAATAAACTTTTTTGTTGAAAAAATATATTTTCCGCTTGAAAATTCAACGGTTTTGAAAATGGAACTGTTCCACTCTTAGTTGAAAATTTATCCTTTATATGTTGAAAATTTATCCTTCATATGTTGAAAATTTACCCTTTATATGTTGAAAATTTAACTGTTTAATAGAAAAATCAAATATTTTGTTGGAAATTCGTCTTATTGGTTATAAATTTAATCTTGTTTGTTGATAATTCTTCTTTTTGACTGAGGATTCAACTATTTGGTTCAAAATTCATCTCTTGAAAATTTATCTATTTTGTAGAGGATTCAACTATTTTGTTTAAAATTAATTTTTTTTTCGTTTAATTCAACTGATTGAAAATTTGTCTTTTCGTAGAATTTTTCTATGGTAGAAAAGTCTTTTTAGCTGAAAAGTAACCTTTTTGTTGAAAATTCAAATTTTTAGCTTGAAAATTCAACCGTCATCTAAAGCATTCGGGTTTTTCTTTGGAAATTGAACTATTTAGTTAAAAGTTTAACTATTCTGTTAAAAATTATTTTTTTTTGCTTCTAAGTACAACTTTTTGGTTGTTCATGTGACTGTTCAGTCAAAAATTAATTTTTCTCTGTTGAAAATCCGTAATCTTGTGTTCAAAATCGTGGAAATCTTTGTTCTAAAATTTGAAAAATACTTGTCTCCTAATTTCCTCTAAAAAAATAAGATATTTCATCGCTGAGAGATTCAGCTACTTGAAATATAGAATCTCCCTGATTTGCAATGGATTCGTTTCTTACCTAATTGCAAATTATTTCCTTATTCTTCCAATATTTTTCTAATATTTCAATCTAATCTTGATTTTTTTTTATTTTGAAGGCACTCGTCATCTTGGAGGCAGTTTTTAGCATATCTGGTGAGGCTCTTCTTACCCACAGATTATCTCGACCCAACAGAATAACCATCCACTGGATAATGCTCACCGTGGGATTGCTGTTAATTCTTTGCGGTTTCATAATTGCCATCGTCAATAAAAATCTTGAGAACAAAAATCATTTTGAGTCTTTCCATGCAATCTGGAGTCTCATCACGATTATTTTAGCAGCCTCAGTAGCTCTTTTTGGAATTGTTGCTAACAATACAAGATGGCTTTATCCAAGAGTGAGACCAGTCCTGATTAAAGTTCTCCACGCCTTTGGAGGAATTATAATAACAATTTTATTTATCACGGCCGTGATCAGTGGAACCTATCGAAACTGGTTAAAAAACCAACAAGTTGGGGACCACGAACTTGGAAGACAACTCGTTTTTGCATCCCTCTTCATCGGAGGAGTCCTGGTGCTTTTTAAACCAATCCTGGGAGCTGTTTCTAGGACAACGGTATTGGTAAAAACCCCTCAACCTACCACGTGACCTGACCTCTGAAAGAGTCACAAAATTTGCGTCCAAAGAAGCTAAAATTATAGGGCTCAGGATTTTTTTTCTGACGTGTCCAGTCATCACTAATAGTTCTGTATGCAGTATGTACTATTGAAAGATAAAAAAGTGCCACTATTGGTATTTATTGAACAAAAAATTTTCTTAAATAATTTTCAACATCCTTGACCTAAAAGAAACTTTTTCTTCTCACACATTTTTCGTAGGACGAACCGTTTTTGAAGTAGAACGTTATAAACAATTTTTTCAAAAACAAAATTGACATGTTTTACAGAGTTATATCTCAAAAACTGTTGCTCGAAAAAAATTTAAATTTGCAGATTGTCTAGATTTGACCTCAAAATAGACAATGTGCAAGGTTCAATTCTTTTCGAGCAATAATTTCAGAGATATAAATTTCTAAATAATAATTTCATTTTGAAAAATAAATGAGGCTCGAATGTGAAAAGGGTTCGTCCTACGAAAAAAGTGTAAGTAACAAAAAAGTATTATTTTACTCAGTAATGTTAAAAATTATTTAAGACATTATTTTATTTCTAGTAAGTAACAAAATTGTTGGAAGAAAAACTGGCAAGAGTTTTGGATACAGAAGTACTCGTTGCAACTGCACTATACGATTTTTTCTATTTGTTCCTCATAAAATTATGAATTTTCGACTTTTTAATGTATTTTTAAAAATGTTTTTCGTAAGCATCGTTATATTCCTGAGCGCCTTAAGTGCATCAAATCTCAGCTGCATCGCCCTCGTTCGAAATTGAGGCATATATCTATTTCGGTGCTTTGTTACGCGAATGAGCACGTATCAAGAACTATCTGACGGAAACGAGGAATATTTTAGTGTTATAGTACGTGGAACTTCTGGGAGGCTGAAGGCATAATCGAGTCACAGGAAATGATACCAATTTAGTATAGAAGAGGCATGTAATATTAATTGTTATAACGCAACAATGAGGCTTCGTGTTACATCTTCCTTCACAATATCCTTTTTACGATATGATAAGGGAACGTCCATTAATTTTTTAATACTTCAAATTCCAGACTCCCCCTCCCCAATTGTAAGAATTCGTAAGAATTGTGTGATTCCCTCCCTTCTTGCGTAAGATTACACTCAACTCCCGATATAAGATCTATTGCGGTCATGGCTGGCCTTAGCCTTGATTCTAAATCGGGGGAATCAAAACGTAAACAGGCAGGGCCGCATGAATTATTTCTCTTGGATTTGGCCGCATGATGCAACCTGATGCAACTAACGCACGAGAGTGCGGCCCTCGAGTTGTTTGTCACGCTTGACTGAGTACATCCTTTCTTTTATCGTGAAACTGCGGAGGTCATCAGTTCTAGGTATATCGTAAACCAGGGGATCTTATATCGGGAGTTGAGTGTATATATTTTGTACAATATTTCAAGAGACGACAAAGTAACGAGATTTCGGAAGCTTCTGAGGGATTTCATGAGATTTCAAGGGGTTGCAAAAGGTTTAGGGATTATGAGAGGTTTCAAATGATTCTAAAAGATTTTTCGAGTTTGAAAAAATGACCTATAATACAATTTCAGAGAGAATCTCAATTTTTCGAGGAATTTTATAAGATTTTAAGGCAATTCAAGGAGCTTAATCACATTTCAAGAAATTTTAAGAGATTTTAAGGGTTTTAAGAGATTTCAAGGGATTTTAAGAGATTTGGAAATATGTCAAAAGAAGTCAAGAGGATTTTAAGAGATTTCAAGAGATGCCCAAGTATTTTTACGAATTTTTAAGGTTGCGAGGGAATTAAATGGAATTCCATAAAATTACAAAGATTACAAAGTTAGATAACATCTTTGCTGTTTTTTCTGAAGATATCGATTTTAATTGACCCAAGTACGAACATTGTAAAGAATGATTTTTTAATTAGCATGAGGGTTGATAACATTTATTATTGTTTTGAAATTAATTTGTGTAAAATATGTTGTTTTTCTTATATAAGGTAAAAATTTTATTTAAAGAAAACGTATTAAAAAAAAACTTAATTGCAAAACAAAAATATTATCGACCCTAATGCTAATTAAAAAACTTTTCTTTACAAATATTCCAATGGATGTTAAGAAATTTTACAGGATTTCAAGAGATCTAAAGGAATTTCGATAATTTGAAGGAATTTCAAAGGATTTTCCGTGAATCACAAAAATTCCCAAGCACATCCACGAATTTCAGAGGATTTCGTGAGATTTCAAAAAATTGAAAGGACTTTCTCAGGATTTCCAAATACTATCCAGAATTCTGATGGATTTTGAGGAATGTTAATTAATTTTAAAAGATTTTTAAATATTTCAAGGGATATAAAGAGATTTGGAAAGATTCCCAAGTATTTCAAGGGATCCTGTAATAATTCGGAATATTTCATGGAATTTCAAGGATTTTAACCGATTTTTAGAGATTATAAAGGGTTTTCAGGGATTTCAAAGGATTATAAGGGATTTTAAAGATTTTAAGCCTTCTGGAAGATTTTACGGAATTTCGAAGAATTTTAAGATATTTCAATAGATTAACAAGTATTTCAGGAAATTTCCAATCATTTAAAACGATTTTACGGATTTTGAGAGATTTCGAAAAATTTTGAGTTATATCCACGAATTTTAGAGGATTTTGTAAGATTTCAAAAGTTTCAATAGAATTTCTTAGGATTTCCGAATATTATAAATGATTGGAAGGGATTTCGAAAAATTGCAATGGCTTTTGAAAGATTTAAAAATATTTTAAGAGATTTCAAGATATTTGAAATTTTTTAAAAGTTTTCATGGGATCTCGTATAATATTTCGGAATATTCTATAGGATCTCGTAATAATTTGACATATTTCACGGAATCTCAAGGATTTTAACTGATTTTTGGAGATTTTAAGGGATTTCCGAGAAATTCACTTAAAATCAAGAGAATTCATTTGAAGTCACTTGAATGCACGTAAAGTCACTTAAAATCACCTGATTCTATTAGAAGTCACTAGAAGTCTCCTGAACTATCTGAAGTCATTTAAATGTATATGAAGTCACGTAAAATCACTTGAAATCACTTGAAATCACCTGAAATCACCTGAATTCATTTGAAGTCACTTGAAATGTCCTCAAATATTTAAAGCCACTTGAATTTATTTGAAGTCACTGAAAATCAAGGGAATTCATTTGAAGTCACTTGAAATCACCTGATTTTGTTAGAAGTCACTGGAAATCTTCAAAAATATCTTAAGTCATTTGAATTTATGAAGTCACATGAAATCACTTGAAATCTCCTGAAATATCTTAAGTCATTTGAATTCATATAAAGTCACATGAAGTAACTTTAATTCATTTGAAGTCACTTAAAATCAAGAGAATTCATTTGAAATCACTTGAATGCACGTAAAGTTACTTGAAATCACCTGATTCTATTAGAAGTCACTTGAAGTCTCCTGAAATATCTGAAGTCAATAAAATTTGTATGAAGTCACGTGAAATCACTTGAAATCACCTGAATTCATTTGAAGTCACTCGAAATCTTCTCAAATATTTAAAGCCACTTGAATTTATTTGGAGTCACGTAAAATCAAGGAAATTCATTTGAAGTCGCTTGAATTCATGTGAAGTCACTTGAAATCACCTGATTTTATTAGAAGTCACTGGAAATCTTCAAAAATATCTGAAGTCATTTGAATTTATGAAGTCACATGAAATCACTCAAAATCTCCTAAAATATCTGCAGTCACTTGAATTCATTGGAAGTCCCTTGAAATCTCTAGAAATATCTGAAGTCATTTGAATTCACATGAAGTCACATGTAGTCACGTGAATTAATTTGAAGTCACTTAAAATCATGTAAATTCTGAAGTAATTGAAATATCCTGAAATATTTTGAGTTCAGAAGGATTATTCACAGTTTTTAAAGGATTTAAAGGGATTTCCAGAGAGCTCAATCGTTTCAGAGGGATTTCCAGGTATTATGTACAACTCAATTAGCAAATTGAAAACCAAAATTTGAAAGAAGATACTTACGTAACAAAAACTTATTCGTAAGACCCCCCCCCCCCCCCCCCCCATTAAAAAAAAGCGTTTCGTAATTAATGGACGCTCCGTAATCTGAATAGAGATTCACCTCTAATGATTAAAAAATTAGCCGAAGATTTACTTTATCCACTGTTAAATAAAATTGGATAAATCATTTAGCCCCACTGTGATATTCTTGAAGGATTATCTGTCGTAAGTAATTAATATTTTATGAATATAAGAATAATATTCCGTCCTTATTTTCTCGTTGACGAACGAAGTTACGTAATAAAAAGAGATTGAGAAATTCTTGACAGATTGATTATGGCTGTAGGTCAAGATCAATGAGTATTTACGAAAAGGTTATTGATCTTAATATAAATACGTAAATACGGTATCCAATATGAAATTCCGATAAAGGCGTTGCACCTGAGATAAAAAAAAATTATCGTGATTATTTTTATAATTTTGTACAAAGCTTCTGTATTATTCATTTTTTAGTTCGGCGTTGTTATTAACATTATTTGAGAGTGTTGCAGTTTAATATTCCTAGATTTCATGCAAACTTAAAAATTTCACTATTTCAATTAATTCTCATTTTTTTCCATTTGTCAGAAATTCAAAAATGCTTTATTTCCCAAAAATGTATGTTTTGGTGGAAGAATTTCTACCGAATTCAGCTCATTGGACTGGATTCACAGAATTTAACTAAAATCAAGTTTTTTGACTTGAATCCGCTTCTAATTGTCTGAATTCGTTTGATATGGCTTGAATTGAAACAAATTAACCTAAATTGAATTTACTTGAATTTACTGTAACTGAATTATGTTAATTGAATTAAAATAAATTGACTTTAATTGACTTCAAATCACTTGAATTGAATTTAACTGAATTGACTTTAGTGGTTTCATGAATTTAACTCAATTGACTTCAATTTATATCTCTAAAATAAATAGTTCTTCTATGATTTTAAGAATAAAAAAATCATATTAATGATGATGATATTTCAAATAAAAAACATTGTTTTCAATGAAAAAATTTTCAAACAAGCAGAAAAAACATTTATTATAACAACTCTACTGTTTCCAATTTCCCAAAAAACAAGTCATGATTTATTAAAATCCAACCCTTTTTTCAAATTGGTAAGAAGCGACATTAATAAAAAAATTCAATTACAAAAATTTTGTTAAAAAAAATTGTGTCGTCAATTTTAAGCTTTTTCTTTATTCTTTCATAAGAAATGACTTATAATATCATTTTGATTCTTAAAATCATAGAAAACTGTTCCTTCTATAACAACCTTAAAAATAACGTAAATTTGACTGAATTGAATTTAAATATGTTGAAATAACTTTATTTAAACTGAATTTATCTCAATTTAATTAAAATAACTTGATTTCAACTCAATTGAAAATCAATTGAGTTGAAATCTCTTAAATTCAAAGTAACTGAATCTAATTAACTTAAAATTACTTAAATTAACAGAACTGAATTTAATGACTTTAAATAACTTTTATTCAAATAAATTGACTCTAATTGAATTAAAATCATTAAATTCAAATGAACTGACTCTAATTGATTTGAAATCTTTCGAATTCAAATGAATTAATTGTAATTGATTAAAAATTCTTTCAATTCAAATGAATTAACTCTAGTTGACTCGAAATCACTCGAATTAATTGATATGTACTTGAATTTGATTGACTTTTCATAAATTTTCGAAAATTGACTATAGTTCCATTGAATTTATATGAAATTCTCCGAATTTTCTTGAATTTGACGAAACTTACTCGATTTTACTTGAATTTAATTAAATTCCTTTGATTCTACAAATGTCCAACTGCAACACTCTCCACTATTTGTAAAATGTGCTGCTTTAAAAGCCTACTACAAAGATTATTTTGTGAAATGTATTTTTAAATTTTATTTATATAAAGCAAATTTCGAAATATCCTACCAATGGAAGTTTAAAAAAACTCAAAAGTCTGATTTTTATATGCTTCATAAGCGACAGAGTGTGTTCTTAAGCTCATGTATTTTTCACGAAGTGAATACTTAAACCGAATTTCTAGAAATAATATTATACAGACATATTCCTAAGGAATTTTGATACTACGAATTTTTCCGGCAGCTATTATTTTCTAAAATCGAAAAATCAACAACATATCAATAACATATCATCAACCATATATCAACACTTTATTAATATACACGCATCGTATACATATACACAGAATATAATGTATATATATATATTTATATATATCTTTCATAATACAATGTACATGTATAATAATACAACTTTTGCAATATCTTATTAAATACCACATCTGCTTATGTATAGACGCTCGTTTTCGAGTTTTTTTACCACAACTTCTCGGTTTAACATTATGTAACAACGTGCATTCATATATATATATATATTTATACGCATATACATACTGTCCGTCAGCAATAATGTATTTGTACACGCGGTGCATACAGAAAGTGTGACACTATTTTGTACACGCCGCATATAAAAGTTATATAATTCTCTCTGGAAAGTCCCGCTATTTTCCTTATACTATCGACTTCGCTCTTCATTTATTTTTTGTTATGATTTTGCAACTCCTGGCTTTTATTATTGTGACTTGATTGTATATCGTTCGGTGTGGGTGACACGATTGAGCATCGGACGAATTTCCTTCTTTTTTGGATTTATCGACGTCATTGAATTAACGTTTTCTTTTTCTACATTTCATCTCTTGACCTTACTTCATATTGCCAAATGACTCGTGTCAGGCACAAAACGACAAACTGCGCGTCGACATTGATATCCTAGTGAACTTTTTCTTACTTTTCTAATTTCCCCTTTCAACACACGATTTCGAAAATTAAATTAAATATAGTTTGGCAAATTATGAAGTCTTCAAATTGATTCGGTGCCTTTACTTTTGATGTCTTGTAACTCTTGATCAAACTTTAATTTTTTCCACCCTAGGGTTATTCAAAAGGGAAAACATTGAGCTTTAAAACACAATATAATAGGTGGCGGTCCTGCGGACCTAACGTCAAAAATCGTCAGTGAATACAATGGTGTCCGACAAGGTACATTTGAAACATTGCATTCTTTTTGCATTCCAATTGGAAAAAAATTCAACTGAGGCGACCGAAATAATTTGGTCAGCCTTAAGAGAAGGTGCTGTGACACTTCAAGCGTGTAAAAAGTAGTTCCAGAGATTTCAAGATAGTGATTTTTGAATTGGAAGGCAAAATGAATGCAGTATCTCAAACACTCCTTGTCGGACGCCATTGTATTCACTGATTATTTTTAAGTTGAGTCCGCAGGGCCGCCACCTATTGGATTGTGTTTTGAAGTTTGAGGTTCCCTTTTAAAACTAACTTAGAACGAAAAAAAATTCAAGTTTGACCAAAAGTTACATGACATCAAATTTAAGGCACTGAATTAACTTGTAGACCTAATATTTTGACAACGTTAATGTTTAACTTTTATAGATATATTTATAACAAATATGTAACGAAGTTTTTAACTTTCACTAAACTTTCAAAGAGCACCAAATTATCAATTTACTGTCTTTTTTAAATTTATCAACTAATTTTCCCTATTTTCCATGATTTTCGCATACATCAATGATCTAACAGACATTCAATAAATTTTTAAAAATCAAATCATTGATATTGTGAAGGTTAAAAAATGAACTCGGCTAGAAATACAATGAGAGCATTGTTTTCCCATTTTAAAATATATGATTTCTGTTTCTAACCTTGAAACTAAATTTTTTCATTACTCTATATAATTTTACGAAAATACGATCAGGGCATGGATTTGGTGACACTCTTTTTAAGAAGGTGTCAACCCTCCTTTTTGCAATAAATTTCTAGGACACATTATTTTGTACTTTTTGCTCTACGGGTTGCTCTTAATTATATATATCTATCTAGGACAATCAGCCAACTTTTTCTGCGGCTCGCTCAATTTTTTTTTTTTTTTTCACAATCCCTTCTTTTATTTGCAACAATGAGGTAGTAAAAATGTTATCTTTTTCTACAAGGTCAAAAAATAAAAGTATAAAAGTGATTCTTAAATAGTTTGTGGAAACAATTTTTGAATGTTTGTTAGGTTTCTAAGTGTCTTTAATTTAATGCCGGATGTTTTATTCATCGAGAAATGAAAACGAGGGAAAATATATAAATAAAGATACTGCATATGCAGCCGATTGTGAGTTTTTGAAAATCTAAAGCTTTTAACATTGAAAAGTTTTAAAGATTTCACGACTTCAAAAATTAAAAAGGACAATGTTTACAATTGAACAAAATAAGCAATGAATGTTTAGAATAAAAAAATTTTTCATTACAAAATGATGTTAAAAATTTTTAATTCTTAGAACTAAATTTTGATAATATTCAACATTATAAACTTGAAGAACTGAATGCTTGAAGCACTTTTTCAGTTTTTTCACTTTTTCAGTCATAAATTGTTAAGACTTTATTCTTTGTTTCAATTTTTAAATCAATTTTCGGTATAAGTCATTAAGAATTAAATAGTTTAAAATGCAAAGCTTCGAAGAATTTCAAATTACGCTCAAAATTTTGAAAATTCAACTATACAGTATTACCGATTCAACAATTAGTAATTGCAAGTGTTTTAAATCATATAATAAACAAAAATAAATTAAAATATTCCAGTTTCTACATGATTTGTAATTTTCAGATTTTGAATTGAACCATTTTCATGCGAAATCTTATAATTTGTACATTTATTTTAAACACAAACATCTCAAATATGGATGTGTTCGTTATTGAAAAAATTTTTATTTAAAAAGTATTTCAGAATCGAGGTACATTTAAAAAAAATCTAATTAATTTAACATTTGAATATTCTAATTTGTACAATTTCAAATCAATTCATTGACATATCTACTGCTTTAAACCATAACTTCAATAATTTCAACTTCGAAAATATTTAGTAAAGCAATTTTAATTTAATAGAAATTGATGTTAAAAAAAATTTTATTCCAAAAAATATAAAATTTAATAATTTCATCCTGAAAACTTGTTATGCATTTAGGAAATATAATTTACTTATTTGTTTTGCGGCAAAGAAATTCCTATTACTTCTTATTGTTTATAATTTTTTTTAAATTCTTCGGTTTCGATTTTTCGATTAAATTTTTCTCTTAAAATGGGAACATACACTATATTCGGAATTTTGTTTGGATTCATACTCCTCCCAGTAAAAGGTAATTACCATACTTGTAATACGCTAAAGTAATAATATTTGCTTTTCAGCCATTCTAAAAAAATCTCCCGGCTAGTTCAGGCGATTGCGCTTCGAGTTTGTAACCGGAAAGTGCGGACTCGATTATCATTCGATTTTTTATCCATAAACAACGTTAACAATTTTTGGCTATTTTGGACGAATTGAAAAAAACACACAGTTGAGTTTTTGACCAAAAAAGATGACTTTAACAAAAAGGTGAAATTATTTTTAACTAAATAGTAGTTGAATTCCCAAGAAAAGAGTAATTTTCAATCAGGAAATATGAATTTTGAACCAAATAGTTGAATTTCCAACTAAAAAATATCAGTTCCCAACCAAAGACAGATGAAATTTTTTTCAAGTTCTAAAAAATTAATAAAAATTATTTTAATTGGAAATAAAGAAAAAATGATTGCCAATTTTCAGTTAAAAAAATTAATATAGAACAAGAAATGCATGAATTTCCTACCAAAATTTTTCGCCAAATAGTTGAATTTTTAACTCATAAATGATACATTTTGAGCGGAAAATAGAATAGTTACATTTCTAGATGAAATAAATTGATGTTAAAAAAAAAATAATTTTCAACAAAATAGTAAAGTTTTCAAATAAAGTAGTGAATATCAGAAAAATAACTTTTTAACACAGTAGGTCAACTTTCAATCAAGTATTTGAATTTTAAAACAAAACAGGTGCATTTACACCTAATAGTTGAATCCTCAACCAAAAAGATGAATTTTCAACAAACAAGATTAACCTTCTACCCGAAAAGATTAAATATCAACAAAATTCCTGAATTTTCTACCAAATAGTTGAATTTTCAACGTATAAAGTACAAATCTTCAACAAAAAATGAAATAGTTAAGTTTTCAGAAAAAAAATTGTAACCAAATAGTTATATTTTCAACCACAGAGATTATTTTTTTACCAAGAAGATTATTGTTTTACCAAAAAAGGAGAATTTGAAACAAAATTCTTGAAGTTAAAAACCATAAAGACGAATTATCTAGGAAACAGTTGAATCTTCAACCAGAAAATATGATTTTTCAAAAGTTAATTCTCAACCACATACTTTAATTTTCCAAAAAATTGTTGAGTTTTTAAACTAAAAATCGAATTTTCTACAAAACTGACTCTACAATCCAAAAATACGAATTTTGGACCAAAAAGCTAATTTACAAACAAATAGATCAATTTTAAACAGACATGATGAATCTTCAGTAAAAACAGATTATGTTTCAACCGTACAGCTGCGTTTTTAACCGAAAAGGATAAATTTTCAACGAAAAAGATCAATTTTCTACCAAAAAAGACGAACTTTCAATAAGGAAAGATCTATTTTCAATATAAACGAATTTTCAACAAAATGGTTCAATTTTCAACCAAACTGATGTCTGTCAAACCCTGTCTTTAACCGTACATTGTGGTCCTTATATTAGTAACGTTGTTTATAGATGACCCTAAATGTTTGTTATTTATATTTTATTTTCATATGATTTTATTTTACTAAAAAGTGCATCTTTAATTTTCTTATATTAAAATTGTGGAAATACCCTATTACTGGGAGGAAAAAGAATTTTAAAAAATCCCGAAGGGTCCTCCTTACTAGATGAAATATTCAACACTTCAAATTTTTATCGTCGATAAAATTTTTATCCTAAATAAAATTTGCAATAAGGTTAAACTTCAAATCCAATAATTGCTCGAGTGCCAGCTCATGTTAGATAAAATTTATGGATACGAACTACCATCATCAAATCATCATTCATCAGTTCACCAGTGACAGTATCATCAGAAGAAAAATATTTCGCTCGAGGAAAATATTCTCAATATTGTTATCCTTAATTCCCTGCATTTTTTTGTATTGTATCATTGTAAGTATATATAGTCTTTTCCGGTTCACCGACGATTTCACACTCTCGATTCAAAGTTTTATTTCTACTCTCAATGTATATTATTGTTGTCTAACCAAGGGCGGCGGAAGTCGGCCTAAAGTAAAAGGAAACGGACCGTGAAATGAAAAAAATTGGCTTCAAATCAGTTTTCTCAGCAGTTGCTCCATTTAAAATAAATTAAATTTAAAAGAATCTAAATATTTCTTGAAAACATTTATTCCAAATTCTCTGACTGAAATTTTTCAAATTCGGCAGATAAAATTTCCTAAATTTCTTTTAATTCGAATATATTTACGAATTATAATTGCAAAAAGTATTTTCTGGGAAAAATGTAAGCGTTTCCTGATTAGCATTTCATTTCCGGTGCCCTTGTATCTAATAGACAAAGGCTAGTTTTTTATGGGACTGCTAGAGCCGAAGACCTAATAATAAAAAAAATGGAGAACAATAAGGGATCCGGTTTCTCATTTGCGACAATGTATTATACAACAGTGTCGGTATCATTTGGATTTAAATTTGGATTATGTCTTCGACGTCCAGTGAATTCTAGGATGGGGAAAAAATTAGATTTTATTCATCTCTTTTTCACAATTCTTTAAATAATAAATAAATAATTTCCAATCTCATTTAAAAAAAATACGTACCGTCAACCAGGATAATTATTATGTATCATTCGGGATAAAGATGGATCAATTTTTATGCACTATTCTTCAGTGAATTTTTCTATTCATTATTTTGTAATGAGATATACAGCCAAATCCCATTATTGTTTATCCCGGTGATCCATAATTACCCCGTTCGACGATGACAAATTTTCCCAAGAAATTTTTCTTCAAATCAGAAATGAGACAAATCCAATATTTTTTCCCAAGCACACATGTAATATGCAATTACAGCAATTATTAGTCGCCTCTGATGATGTTGATTTTTCAAGGTGTGACAAGCCCACGCCGCTATTGGCTAATTGATATTTGCTTTGTGTAAGTCTCGCCGTCGCCGTTTCTACTTATTCTAAGTCTCTTTATTTTTGTCCTTAAACTAATTTTCTTAATATTTACAATTGAAGCTCGAAAAAATCGCATCTCGAAACGATCCCAATTAATTTTCTACTAATTAATCATATTATTCCTATTCCGGGATCGGTACGAGGTCTCGAGCTTTAACAACAATTTTAGGTCTCTTTTGTTCATCGGTATTCATATATAATTCATTAATTTATTAGCTAATTATTCTAAATTATTACGAATCGCGCCGAAATTTCGCAGCCACTTTTTCGTCCCTTTGAGCAAAATATGGATGGCTACGAATTGAATTCTATCTTTCTTTTCTCCTTGCTTTTACAATTCCCAAAAAACAAATCGATTTGGGATGATTAGGAGAAATTAAATCGGTAAAAAAATCGGGGTCGGTTGATCTAAAAACGCAAAAGCCGATTCCTTTTTAGAAGCTTCATTTTTCGTTGAGGTAGATCCATCAGCCAACAACCTTTCTTAAAAATGCAAAAAGTCATAAGAAAAATGATAAATTCTGCTGAAAAAATAGTTCATAAAAGACGTCTTAAAATATTCCACAGAGTAGAAAATGCTATTTTAAATAGACTTCATTTCATTAAAAGGTTCATGTGTATCAAAAAATTCTGTTGCTGGTATTCAAAATTTAGTTAAATCTACTGACATTGTTGAATGTTCACAAAGGTTTCTGCACATCATAGACACTTTCAACTCTGCAGAATTAGAATATTTTATGAATAGGAGTGTGATTTAAACTCTAGGAACTTCGATTTTTAAATTCGAATTTCCATTTTAATTTTAATTCTACTGTTATTGTTCTAAGGTAGGAATATCAGTCGATTCGAAATTTAGTTTCCATGTAAGGGAACGTAAAGTGGACTCGCATTTTTTGTTCGTCCCTTCAAAACCTTCGCTCAAAAAATATTTTTGAAGTCAAATAAATTTTTATTTGATTCGAAAAATATTTTTTTTGTGATTTCTTTTCATTCCTGATTCATAATTTGATTTTCTCATTTTTTATGCACACATTCATGAGTACAATTGAACGCAGCGGGCTTTTTTATCAAACAACATCTCCGTACGCGATTTTTTAAACTAAATGCATATGCAACACAGTTTGAATGTACATATACAAATACTAATTACACATATATGTCAACTTATTTATATGACTCCTTTATCAGTAATTATTTATAATTTATGGTAACATTACTTTTCTGCTTTTACGACTAATAACACTTTACAGTTACAAACGAGATCACATAAAAAATAAAGAATCGCAATCCTTTACTTTTAAAGTTTATTGACTCTTACGTGCGTTTAAAGTTTGATTTTTCCACACGAAACTCGCAACCTTTTCCCTGTAACACAGCCTGATTGATTATTTCAGACAATAAGTTTTTTTTGGACATTTCGATGGAAAAGATCCTCATTTAAAAAAAATGAACAAATTTGTTAATCTTCCCATTGAAATGAAAAAGTTAGGTCTGGAATTCAAAAATTTTTATTTTTATTTAATATAATGTAAAAGAGTCTATTTAGGGATATTTAATTTTTGGATCTTTAGCATCGGTAAACCAAAACAAAATTATTTCCTTTGATCAAATTGAGGATGTTCTGCGTGAACGGTAAAGTTAAGAATTACTTAATCTTTAACTTGAATGCTAAAATTGACAAAAAACGGCCCATTGATCACTGCAACAAATTTTAGAAGAAAAAATCAAGCGCAAATAATAAAAAAATAGTTAAAATCATCATTGTTTTTTAAATGTAGTCTTTTGCATATTTAGGTCTTTTACTTCCACTTTAGGAAAAAGTCATAATTTGCATTACATTTTTATTTCCAAAGGCTCATTCTATTCCTTGAAAAGTTCTTTACAATTATATTCATCCCACTTTTTTGTAAATTATTTCATTTGTGAATAATACGTACAATTATTTTTTTAATTGTACAATTTTTCAAAATAATGTTCAACAAAAATAGGACAAGAAGAATTGTAATAAGGACTACCTTTCGAGGATTAGAATGCGCGTTTGTAATTAAAATTGAATAAAAATGACGACTTTTTTCTAATGCGGAACAAAAACGACAATAACTACATTCGAATGAATAATTACGACTTCAACTATTTTTTAAAATTATTTACGCTTAGATTTCTCTTCCCTAATTTGTTGAAAAATTGATGGGCCTTTTTTGCCAATTCAATAAATCAAGTTAAAAATAATATAATTTTGAAAATAAACGATAAGCGTAGAACATCCCTAAACATTCCCACTGGCTTTCATTCATAAATATGTTGAGTAGAAAAATTATAAATATTGTAACACTAGTAGAAGAATATTAAAGAAATTGATTTTTATAGAGAAGGTAGCTTTTAATTCGAAAATGAAAATCCGGGTATCTATTTGTGAATTAAAAATTAACTCTTCTGAATAAATAGACATTAACGAATCGTTTATTTGTGAATAGGTATATTAGGCCTGTATTCGACGCTATTGCGTCTAGGAAATGATAAGCAGTGGAAATATCGACTTCCGGTTTACGTAAGGCGTTTAATAAATCAAATTTTTCAAATATTTTAAATTCGTCCAAAAATCTCAATATTTTGGGAAACTTCCATTCATACAAAATTAAAATAATGAAATTAATGCAAAGAATACCTAACGATATTCTGTGAAATGGGAAATTAATAGTAAATTTCATAAATATCAATGAAAAAGGATTAGTTCACTGAAATTCCAAAGAGTGCAATGAAATTCTTTGAAATTCAACTTAGTCGGATTATATCCCACGGATATTATCTAATAAAATGAAATTAAATCCCTCGCGACTTCCTGAAATTGAAAAAAAATACATTCGAATTCAAAATAATGAAATTAAACCCCATGAGATTCCAAGAAATCTAAAAAAAAAATAAAATTCAATAAAAAAAGGATTAGATTTCTTGGAATTCCAAAAAACTCAATGATATTCTATGAAATTTAATTCAATTGGGATTAAATAGGGATAAGTGGGAATTCCTGAAAATCTAGCGAATTTCGTGAAATTCAATCACATTTGGTTGAATCCTATTTAATTTCTTGAAATTTCAAAAAATCGAATGAAATTATATGAAATTTAGATTAATGAGATTAAATGGAATGCCATGAAACTTAATAAAATTTCATGAAATCCAATCAAATCATGTTAAATCTCATGAAATTCCCTGAAATTCAAAAGAATCCAATGAAATCCTATTGTACAAAATTCAACATAATGTGATTAAATTCCATAAAATTGAGAGAAATCTCGAAAATATATGGAATCCAGTAATTTAACTTAATTGGGATTGAATTCCTAGCAAATCCTTGGAATCCATAATCCTATTAAATTCACCTTAATTGGGATCAAATCCCACGGAATTTCTCATAATTAAATTCCTTCAAAATTCTTTGAAAATTTCTAGAATTTCAATGAATTTTCAGAGATTCTAAGCTCCATGGAATTGAATCGTATTGGCTCTAGAAATTTCATAGAATTATTTGAGTTCCCTAGAAATTTATTAATATCCAAAGAAATTCGTCAAAATCTCGTGAAAGCCTTTGAATTTTTATAAAATACGATGATAGTTCGTAAATTAAAAAAATTCCATGAAATCTCATGCAATCTGGTGAAATAATATAAAATTACATAAAATCTAAAAATTCTACCACGTTTTGTGAAATTAACATTAAATTTTGCAACGATAAAATTCAATGAAATCCAATGGAAAATTTTGGAATTCCAACGAATTCCCACTAAATGTAAGCCCCGTGGAATCCTTTGGAATTTTTGGAAATTGAATGTGCAGGGTGTCTACTAATTTTCAACCACCGAATACCCGATTGCTTTCCGGGTTTTCCCGGCTAAATTCCCGATGTGAGATATTATGATATACAAGCAAAATAATATTTTCTTAATTTATGATATCGTTTATAAACATATCTTCGGTTAATTATTTTTTGTATTCTAATTGGTAAATAATTCTTAGATATGATATTTAATGTCTTTCATATTAAAATAAATAATTTTCATAATGGTTTTTTAAAAATAAGTCTTCAATAATTAATCAATGATCAGTCGCTAATACCAAAGCAATTATCAACTATAAAACGCTTCTGAATTTTCTTTTTAAATCTTCGAAAATCCACATTTTGTTTTTAATTTTTTAAAATCTTTTTAAGTTATATATAGTCTTTGAGAAGAGACGAACTTTTAACAGAATATTTTAAGCTTCAACCAAGAAGATTTATTTTTCAATCTGCACCATTTTCAACAAAGAATGATAAAATTTGTACGAAGAGAACTTTCTACAAAATAGTTAAACTTGTTAAACCAAAAATATGAATTTCAAACAAAAAAGTTCATTTCCAACCCAATAGTTGAATTTTCAAATAAATAGATGAATTTTCTACCAAGAATATCGAATTTGAACCACGTAGTAAAATTTTCAACTAAAAAACATGAATTATCCAGAAAAAATGTCATGACCCATATCTGAACAGAAAAAAATATATTTTTTTTTAATCAAAAAGAGTTGAATTCATGAAAAAGACGAAATTTCAATAAAATAATTGGATTTTCAACAATAACAACAAATCATTTTTAAGCAAGTAATTGACTTTTCTACCAAAAATATGAACTTTCAATCAAGAACATTAATTTTCTACCAAAAACGATGTATTTTTAACAAAATACACGAATTTTTAACTAAAGAAGATCCGTTTTCAGCCAAAAATTAAATATTTGAACTTTCAGCAAAAAATTGTTGCAAAATTTTTCATTTTCTCTGAAAATTAATTTTTTCAAATAAAAAATTACTTGAAAAATTTCAAGGCATCCTGAGGAATTTTTTTATTCTCTGGAACCCTTTTAAAATTCCTAAAAAGCTTCTTTCCGAAATTATCAAAAATCTGAATATATTGTTCAAAACGTTTTAAAACCTTCTCAAGATTGAGATTATTTTCGTATCTTTTCAGAAATTCTGAATATCTTTTGGAATTCTCTTAAAATCTTCCAGATAATTTTTTGACATATTTTGAAATCTATAAAGCTTAAAATTGATTCTTTAAAATAAAACCTGAATCATAGAAAAGTTTACCAATTATAGTTTGGTAGCCCAATGTTAAAAGCAGAATTATTTCCCATTATTAAAAAATCATTTACACTTAAAATTTTCCCTCTTATCAATATTTAGACAAATTTATAAATAAATTCCATCATGAAATAAAAATACTTATTTGGAAGTTTTTATTTAGAAAACTGATTCTGTAAAAAATTCGTAATCTTTAATATAATATATAAGAAACGGAGAACAGCCACTAAAAGTTATATTCACGGTTTCTGACAACAATAATTTTTTAAGAAAGTAAGCATTCAAATATATTTGTCCTTTTATCACAATTAATAAAAATATCACACTTTCCAAAACTTAAAATGTGATTCCCAGTCGGAATGTTGTATTTCCGGTTAATTTTCGGTTTTCCGGTTTTATTTTAATTCCCGGCTAATACTCGGTTTCCCTTCGGTTAGTAGACACCCTGATGAATTCTTTTAAATTTCACAAAATCCATTGAAATTCATTCATACATCACGGGATCCTCATAACTGTTCTTTAAATTCCACGAAATCTTTTAGCATTCAATATAATCAACTAATAACCCAAAAACTAAGTAGCAATCCTCAGAAAGTTACTAAAAGAAGAAATAAAAATAGTTCACGCAAAATTTTTTTCGACGAATTACGTGAAACCAGAGTCCTAGGATAACAATTCTCGTCATGGCAAATGTATTCTACTCATTTTCAACTATTAAGCCTAAAATACACATTCCTAAAATATACACAGCTCTTTTCTTAATCACGATTTCCTTACGACTTACATCAATAGAAATCTATGTTGAATTACATATCTATGGAGCGACACCTGGACAATGGCAATTTTTTCATCGCTAATATTGATATCTATTTCTCTCACCAATTCACTCATCCAAGCACATATTCCCTAATTCAAAAACACTCATATTTATACACACTGAACCTCCTTATTTTCGAAATCCTGAAGAGTCTCTCCATGAAAACGATTTTCCACAGAAATTCATAATCGCCCAAGATTTTTCTCCCTATGTTAATGTTCATACAATTTTCTCACAAAGGCGCGACTTAAAAAAAATAAAAATCGTCTAGCGATTCAGTATAGAAAAAATAATCTTTCAACAACATTCAACAAGCACTAGCTCGTTTGGAAGATTTACGAGCTTCTAAAATTAGCTTCCATCTAATTTTATTTAAACCCCATGAATTTTTTTTCGATAAAGTTTGATGGTACTTCAGTTCCCCCTCCTTGGGATTAAATTACTAGCAGGCTGACATTTTTTTAATAAATCTCAAACATCTGTGCTGATTTCAAGGAGCGCGAACGTCACGCCTTTTTGTTTCGTTTCTTTCATAAACTCGCTGTCATTTTCTCTCAATCTAGTGATTTCGTCATCAGAGGTTGCGAAAACGATTTTTATTTCACTTTCCACTAGAAGCGATTCAGATTGCGATTTTCAGGAGCAGTCATCAGAATATAAACGAATGTCGGGTCAAACCTGTTGCGAGGTAATGAGCTCCGTTTTGCTCGAATTTTTAAGGATTGATGGCCCTGGCAGCTTCTGAGAGGCTCCAATCGAACCGGCAGGCTGAACTGTCATTGGTTGTCCGTTCACCAAGACTATGGTGTCTCTTACGGAATCGTATCCACCCGGTGTTCCTGAAAATATAAAAAAAAAACCATTTAATAAAGAAAAATGGGCGTGGTCAAGGGAGTGACCAATGAAAAGTGGGAGTGGTCAAGGGAGTATCGAAGAAAGTTGGGCGTGTTCAGGTAGAATAGGAGTCTCCGATGGAGTTTGTGGTAAAATTTAGTAGGAGTGGTCAAAGAAAGCTATGTTGCGAAATTTGGTTCCAAAGCCTAACATTTTCCGAAAGAGTGATGAAAGAGGATGATCCTTGACCAAGTTTAAAGTTAATTAGTTGCAGAATAAATAAAAATGATAGAGAAAAGTTGTGCTGAATTTCTCGATCTGGAAAGTTCATGGAAAGTCTGTCATTTTTTGACGACAGTTCGGGAAAGTTTTAGGGACTTTGCAAAAATGGACATGGTTTCCGAGGTCGCTGAATCCAAATCTGATATCATAATTTCAAAATTCAAACTGATGCATCCAATATTGTGGAATACAGATGGAAATGTACCATAAAAATTGTTTTAGCACAGTTTCCTTCTGAAAAAATACAATTACGGCTGTAAATAGACAGATTTTCAAAACTTAACAAATATGATGTGAATAAAACTATTATTACAAAAACGTTACATTAAATTTAAATTTCCTATTTTCAATCAGTAATTTTTCGTGTATTTCTTTTATTACAAAAATAATTCCCTTTTCACACACATTATCTTTTATTACAAACTTGCGGAAATTTTGTAGAAAAATTTATTCGATTTTCCGATTTGTGTTCCACCACATTTGCCATTTTGAACTCAAAAATTTTGATATCAGATTAAATTCCGCGACCTCGAAAATCTTCCAATGAGAATTTTTGTGAAGTTCCTAATATTGTGTCTCGAAAACCTACATGCGATTACTTTTGTACAATTTCTAACATTTTTTCGATTTTTGCTCCGCCATTTGTTATCCTCATTTTGAATTTTGACATTGTTATATTATATTTGGATTCAACGACATAAGTACCTAAAAATGACTATTTTTGTAATGTTCCTACAATGTTTTCAATTTTTCGTTCACCATATTGAATTCGTCACTTTTAATTTCAAAATTACGATATCAGATTTGAATTCAGCGATCTGAAAAAACTAAATTTAAGAATTTTTCTATAGTTCATAAGGTTTTTCTGATTTAGCGTCCGCCATCTTGATTTTTGAAATTATGATATCCGATTTGGGTTCCGCGGCCTCAAGAACCTAAAAAAAGTTACAACAATCAACTACAATGTTTCCGATTTGTCGCCCACCATATTGAATCCGATAATTTTACTTTCAAAATTAGGTACGATACTAGATTTGGATTCAGCGACCTGGAAAAGCTCAAACTGACCATTTGTGTACAGATCCTAACATTTTTCTGATTTGGCTTTCGCCATTCTGAATTTTGAAATTATTATATCAGATTTGCATTCAACGTCCTCGAAAACCTGGAAATGACAATTTTTGGAAAGTTCCTATCATGTTCCCGATTTTGTAGACCGCCACATTAGATCTGCTAATTTGAATGTTGAAATTATAATAAATTTAGATTCAGCGTTCTGAACATTTTTCCGATTTGGCGTCCGCTATTTCGAATTTTGAAATTATGATATGAGATTTGTATTCAGCCACCTTAAAACCCTAAATGTATCTATGTTTGCAAAATCCGTGTTCAAAAGCACGTGTTTACTAAAAATAAGTCTGTTCGTTGTGCAAAATAAATAGGGCGTGGTACAGGAGTCTGCTGAATGTAACTGGGAGTGATTTTTGTTAGAGTTTAGTTGTTGGGCGTGTTGAATAGGCGTCGTCAACTGTAGTGGGAGTGGTCAAATATCAGTTTAGAAAATCGTATCATTTAGAATAATCTATTTTGAGCCTTTATTTTATAGGCAAATGTTTCAAAATCTATAAAACTAACTAAACCTTGGATTAAAGATTTAGATTTGAATCCAAGCTTAGTTCTTGACCTATATCAGTATCATTATCATCAAAGCCCAATAGAAAAGCAAAGGGCTCTCTTCAGACCGGATTGAACATCAATTAAAGCTTCAAGTGACCTTTGGAGGTTCTATTGTCGTAGATCGATTAATACTTAGTGGATGCGCATTGCTTGAATAAATTTCCAATTACCAGAAGGTGCATTGTAAGTGAGGGTCCTCGAAGGTGTCAGGGCATTCCGAGAAAAGGGACCCCAATCGATTGTTGGCTGAAGAAGCATCCGAGCCCGACACCAGACACTCTCTTCGATCCCTTTTCTTCCACTTTTACTCTTCTGAGAAATTCCACCATTTAGATCATCGTCATCGTCATCATCATCATCATCGTAGGTCGGTTTTGGACGACGTTTCCTCAACTGAAACTGCAATGGAGAAATTGATCATGTTCATCTTAGATTGAGACACTTGATAGCAAGAGGTTTATTACTCGGATTTTTGGTGTGCACTTCAAAATATATAAAAGAGCACATCTGTCTGGCCCATTTGAGTTTTTATTTTGTTTGAATAGAGTATTCGAACAAGACGTCATACTGGGTCGATAACATCGAAATCTATAAGGCATTTATCATTTGGTGGAATAAAAAATATTGTTCACATGGAAGTTTGACTAACTTTTTTTTTGACGAAAGTAAGTGAAAAATTGTAATATCGCTTTATTATTCCGATAGAAAAGCCATTTCTCTAATTATTGTTGGCAATTTTTATGAATTAATATTGATGAATTAATAATAATAATAATATATTTGCTCTTCGTGATACATAAAAATAAAAACATTAATCATAATAGTATTCTACGAATTACAAATATTAATTTTCTAAGGTCTATTGACCTGTGAAAATAGAGATCCTGGACGCAACAGGTCGACACAAAATTAGGTTTTGAGGATAAAGGCACGAATGCGAAGTACGTCCTTTTTAAAATTATAAACCGTTTGAATGTCTTTTATCAAATCAGTGTTTAGGAGGCGCAGCCAAAATTGGTTCGAACTAGTATCTATTGCAAGTGAATTGAAGTACCTTCGTCTGAGGTCATTATAGGCAGGACAAACAGCTAAAACATGAAAAAGGTCTTCCACCTCATACTTATTACACATCGTACACATGCTTCCATACGTATAAACATAACTCCATTCGCCATCCACCACTCTATCTCTCGTCGAGCCAATAAGTCTTAATTGCGCTAAGATTTTAGTGTATGCGAAAGGGGCACGTGTAAGTAAATATGAAGTCCGGTTTTCTGGAAAGGGAAGGTAAGGGAAGAACTGGAGGCTCTCAGAGCAGGACAGTCTCTCCATATCGACGCGCCTTAGGTGCTTTTGGAACTGCTGTAAAATCAAATCTTTAATTTTGGCCAGTTCAGCAGCTTCAAGAGTCGGCCACAAATGGTCCAACCTCGCTGTCACAAACAAATTTTTTACTTGCAGAATCCAATTATATTTAGGACAGACAGTTTCCCGTTGCGATAGGACATACAAACTTCTGAAACATATTCTAGGCAACCTACACTCGGGCATAGTCAAGACCTTTTCCATCCAAGCCAGAGCTGCCCTGAGGATGTCCCAGGCCAAGTGTGTGGCGCCGGTATATTCTCACTGCGTATCCAGGCATATGAAATGGGAGAGACAAAATTCTCTTATAAAAGGTACTTTGAACTTCTTCAATAGACTTAGTATACCTCAGGCCCCACACCGGGACCGCGTAGAACAGAACGCTCAGGGCTAAACTCCGAAAAAATGTAGTTTCAACCCTCCAGGTATCCGATTTAGCGGATGTAAGTAACCTAGAAACTGCCCCCGGCGCCGAGTTAGCTGAACTGATCTTTTTATTAGTTGCTTTTAGATTTAGACCTGAGGATGTAAAAGTTATACCCAGGTACTCGTATGAAATGACAACTTCCAGTTGTTTACCGTCATAGAAGAATAAGAATTCCTTTGGAGGTCTACCGTTGTGAAATATCATAACCTTCGATTTTTCCTCATTAATTGTTGGCAACGGCCATACCACGCTAGAAACACCATTTCCCGTTAGATCACTGAAGTTAAGCAGTGTTGGGCGCGGTTAGTACTTGGATGGGTGACCGTCTGATACTACTGCGTTGCTGTTGGCGGTAGTGGGTGTGGTGAGCCCACACTTGTAGTTATTTTACTACAATAAACTATCCACCTAGAAACACTACCCGAACCGGGTAGTGTCACGCATAGCCCTAGAGGCTCGCCGAAAGGGAAACGGCTTAATGGTATATATAAATAAAAAAAATTGTTAGCAAATTCAATCTACAGTATTCCGCAATTACATCGATTTTCCTTTGAAGGTCCACCGGTGAATCAGCAAGGATGACTATGTCATCAGCATAGGTCAGAAAAAATACCTCAGTCATTGAGTCAATTGATACTCCCCTGAGCCCATGATCTCTCAGGTAATTCTCCAAATCATTGAGAAAGAGTGTAAACAATAGGGGACTAAGGATCTCCCCTGGGAGGACTCCCTGCGTGATGTCAACAGGGGACGTATTGCCATTTGACGTACAAATAACCAAGGTCGCATTACTATACAGACTAACTAAGATTCTTAAAATTTTAGTGCTAACTCCCATTTTTTTAAGTTTACGCCAAAGAAGATTGTGATTCACTGACGGGAATCCTCCTTTAAAATCTACAAAGAAAGCGTAAACTTTACCTCGAGGCCGTGATAAGTGGATTTGAACAATTTAACGTAAAAATATGATCCAGGCAGCTTCTCTCGGCCCTGAAGCCCGGCTGATTCTCTGGAAGGTGTCCCTCAGACTCAGCCCATTTCGAAAGTCTAGATAGTAGAATTTTCGTGATAATTTGAGCTATTGAATTGACAAGCGCAATGCATCTATAATTGTTTGTATTTGCTTTATTACCTTTTTTATGAATCATTATAGAGTGAATAGTCGGCCAGTTTTTAGGCACTCTTTGCGCCTTCCAAATTGCACTGAACAAAGTCTAAAGGAACAACAGCCAGGAGACCGGTAGAAACCTATAAAATTTGCTGCTAATACCGTCACAACCTGGAGTTTTCTTCTTTTTACAAACCACAATGCTATTTGATATCTCAGTCTGAGTAATCTCCAGGTCCAGGAAAGGGTGCGGTGGCTGTTCTTCAAATTGCATGGAAGGATCGCGAGGGCCATACAGCGAGTTAAGATAGGCCTCCCACAGGGTTAAATTTACTAATTCTGATCTAACGTTACCAGCTCTGAAATGATTAACCGCTTTCCAAAATTCGGCCGAGTTCCGGCAAGTTGCGAAGGTTTTCTTAATACATTCTCTATGTTCTGCTTTTTTGCTTGATAAGCTCACAATAGTCGTACTTTAACTTTTTATATCTTCTACCGTCTGCTAGCGCAAAGTTGGACTTTTCACATCTTTTTAGTCCTTTCTTCAATCTTTTCTTACTTAGTGCACAACTCAAATCAAACCAAGGTTTCTTACTCCTAAAATTTAGGCTCGTATTAGTCGAAAGGCCACATTTTTTTGCTGTTGCTTTAATTGCTTCTGTCAGACCATAATTCAGCGCTCCTATATCACCTTCTACTCCTAATGGGGGTGGGGTAGTCCTCATAAGGTCAGCGTAGGGTACAGCCTGATTGTCCCGCCACACCAGTTTACACTGAGGCGGATTCGAAGTCCGAAGAGTACTAACATCCTCGGTCAGGCCGATGTCGAGTGTCACTATCACTGGTATGTGGTCAGACATCGTTAGAATCTGCAATACCTCAAGGTTTTATATGCGTTCCGCACGGCTTCCATCACACATAACTAAGTCTATTGTACTATTAGCTCTGTCTTTGTCCCTGTACCCATGAAATGTGAAGCGCGCTGGGGAGTCTTTAGTTGTTCTACCATTTAATACCAAAAAATCATTATACTGTATGAAATTAACTAAATCCACACCCTGCTATCAATTACTGAGTCCAACGTTGTCCTATTTGGTAACAAACGTGCGTTTAGCGACAGGGCTTCCACCTTCACGGAGTTCAGGTCCCCAATGCGAGCGTTATAATCACCCCCTAATAGGGAGAGAGAATCAGAGTGACTTTCGAATAACTTAGCCAAGAGTAGGTCCAAAGATTCTAAAACCTCTACAAGAATAACAGAGGGGGTTATACATAAAAAACCTATTATAAAATTCAGCGCACCTACGTAACATTTAACAAAAATCCAATATTTAGTCAGATCTAGAATTTCGTATTTGTGTACAGAGCGTTTAATGAACATAGCTAAATCCCCACTAGGTCTCCCCCCACTCTCCGCTTTAATAGCGTCACTGCTAATACAATCGAATTTTGACAACCAGGTGGAGAAGAAAGTAGGGGGGGGGGAAGTCAGCCATGTTTCGTTAACACAAAATATATCAGCTTCGTTGACATGACTTTCAATATAATTTAAATCAGAAAAGCCGTGAATATTTCAAAAAATTACATGTGAGCAAATTTTAACCTTAGGCTTCAGCGAAGCTGTGTAATCAACCTGAGTATATGGCACATTACCCTCCTTCTCCTCATTGTCCCTGATTAAATCCAGTCCTGGTTGCTAAATCTGCTTCCTAGCAGCACTGGAGCGAGTAGAGACTTGGTTACTCTCAGGTTTGCTGAGAAATCTCTCCAAACAAGCGTCAGACGATGAAGATCCAGATGAGGCGGGGGGTCTACCTCTACGGTGAGGAATCACGGATTTAGTTCTATTGCTCGATTTAACTGTATTCTTTGCATCAGCAAAGAGCATAGCATAGTTGTCCTCTCGAGACCTTGGGGAGCCACAGTGCATCTTCTGAATCTCCTCCTTAGAGAGTATTTTGCCATCGGTACACAATCTGTCTCTTCTTATCAAGACGTCAAAACCAAGTTCTGACAATCTGCCCCTCTCTTGCACTAGAGCTCTCCAAGCATCTCTCTCAGCCACTGTTCTGTCGTGAGCGATCGGAAATCTCATACACTTGAGTTCTTTGGATTTCATAAAGAGTAGCGATTTCACTCTTAATGAGAGCAGCTTGATGAGTAGTGGTCTAGAATCCGGTGTCTTGCCAATCCGGTATAAAGCTTCCACATCATTTGCACATATCTGGATATTGAGTTGAACAAAGATATTAAGAACATAAGTGAGTAGGTCCTTGTTGACCTCATCGTTATCGGGAAGCTTGTAGATAAGTAGATTTCTGGAGACAGCCTGCCTCCTGGAAATCTCCAACTCTCACCTAGCCTCACTCAAGGCCTTCTCCAGATTATCGCACCTCTTAACCAAACTTTTATATCCATCTTTAATTGTAACGACGTCGTTACCAAGTGCCTTAACATCCATCTGAAGTTCTGCAGTTGTTTCCTTTAGTTATTAACATCGTTTGTTCTTTTAGCGGTATCCTCTTTTATAGAGCGTAGAAGTTCTTCGATGCGGTCTAACCGTGTATCCTCAGAATCGGCCATGTTCATTTCACGAACAGCCGATGCTGGGACGAGTCTAAATACGCGCTATCGGTATCTTGGAGAGGTTATGTCCACGTGACTGATTTTTCAGTATTAAATCGCCAAATTGTTCACTGCACACATCAATGATGACCCAGTTGTTAACAATTGCTGTCTTTTAACACATACAACAAGAAATATGGACAAAAGCACTCGCAGACTACGGAAAATCGGAAAGTACGACGAGCGCGTGCTGTGCGTGTTAGACGATATCAGCGCCCAGGGACGACTCCCCGCATTGATGAATTATCACTTCCCTCCAATTGAAAATTGGACAACAAATGGAAAATTGGTGAAAAAACAGCATCTTTCTAACTCCATTCTATGAGAAAATTGCTGAAAACAAGGATAAATTGTTTAAACAATTTATGTGGTTACAATTTATGGTCTTTCACGTGCCAGAAATAATTTTCACTGAGAAAACCGCAAAAAAAGTCATAATTACCGCGAAAAACTCGCAAAACCCATTTTTTTACTTATGGGGTTTCTTTGGGACCCTATAAAACAAACGTATGTTGTTCGTATTGAAAAGTGATATTTTATTCGTATTCTATGGCTAATTGTGAAGAGAAATGTTGAGTTTCAACTCGAACGATATAATATTGAGGATTCTGAATAGGATTTACAAAAACGTATTTTTTTCTTGTGGGAAATACATGTTAAACTTCATGGGGCTTGCGGCACCCCTAAATAACATTTTTTTTCAAAACAAAAAAAAATGAATTCATTTCCGTGTGGATTCGAATAAATTTCTGGGGTGTTCCCATAAAAATTCGAGAAAAAAAAATGTTTGGACCACCCTAGTGTACAATGAACATTATATTGCAGGAGTAATTAGCCTCTAGCTTAAAGGCAAATTTTTCATTGTATAGAGAAATAAATACTTACTAGAGCCATTCCAATGATGACGACTACAGGTAGCATTCCAACGACCCAACCAACAGCGTCAGCCCACGTCGGGTAAACGTAAGTGCCATACCTGAGGGGTTCGTATTCAACCCAGTTGAAGAAAAGAATAAAGAAAAGTGCAGCTGGTGTCACGACTTTCCACATCCACGTCCAGAAGAAGCACCAAAATCTGCATCGTGGACCAATCATTTGTTGCACATCATCCAGAAATCGGTCGGCTCCGTAGACCCAGGCGACCAGGATGCACTCGGTGATTGCTATTAGAAGTACTGACCAATTTGCAGCGTATTTGTCCATCAACTGGAGCCAGTACATCCCAGCCTATTGATCAATTAGAAGGATTGATGAATGTCCGAATTAAAGTTAAAGTTAAAACTAAAAAATTTAGCACGTTAACAATTTTGGGCAAGTTTACCCCCCCCCCCCCCCCGTCAACCCTTGTTGAGGTCCATAGTGTTGCCCCCCACCTATTAAAGAAATGTTGCTATCTGATAAACTAGAATATCAACAAAATAGTTAAACTTTCAACAAAATGGTTTCATTTTCAAGCCAAAAAGATACATTTCTTAGAAAACAGGTCAATTTTCAACAAAAAAGTTTATTTTTAACCGAGGGAGATGAATTTTCAATCTTGAAGGACGAATTTTCAACAAAACGGTTCAATTTTTTAACAAAAAACATGACTTCAAGGAAATAGTTTAATTTTTGACCAAACAGCTGAATCTTCAACGAAGAAGATTAATCTCCTACCAAAAGATGAATTCACAACAAAATACATGAATTTTTAACAAAACAGTTGAATTTTCAACAGAAAAAGATGATTTTTCAACAAAAATTGTAATAGTTACATTTGCAGTTTAAAAAATTGCTTTTAAAAATACAAATCTTAAAGTAATGAATTCAACGAGAAAATACGAATTTTTAAGAACATAGTTGAATTCTCCACATAAAAAAAGTTCAACTTTCAACCAAGTGGTGGAATTTTCGAACAAAAGAGAGGAATTTTCAAATGAATAATAATTAAATTTTCAACCAAAAAGATGAATTTTTCACCAAAAAGATTAATGTTCTGCCAAGAAAGACAAATTTTTAGCAAAATACATTAATTTTGAATCAATTTGTTGAATTTTGCTACCAAAAGGACGAATTGTCTACAAAACAGTTGAATTTTCAATCTGAAAATATGATTTGTGCTAAATGAACGTTAATTATCTAGCAAACAATCAAATTTTCGAATGAGTCATTTAATTTTAAATAAATAACTTAATTTTCCCCTAAAAATATTAATTGTTGAGAAAAAACTTATTTTTTAGCAAATTATTGACCTGTTCGGTCAAAGAGATGAACTTTCTACAAAACAGTTGAATTTTCAATCCGAAAATATAAATTTTCAAGAAAACAGATAATTAACAACGAAATAGTACAATTTTACACTAAAACGTTGAATCCTCAACCAATAAAAATTAATCTTTTACCAAACAGTTGCATTTTTCACCAAAAAGGATGCCTTTTGGACCAAGGGGTTTAATTTTTTACCAAGAAAGACGAATTTTCAAAGAAATACTTAAATTTTCAACTGAAAAAAGTCCTAGTTGCATTTTTGACTAGAATATATGAATTTTCAACTAAAACGAGATAAATTATTCTAAATCAAAAATAAAATAGTAGGCTTATCAACTGTACCATTGTAGGGCCATATTTCGCAAAATTCTTTTTGGCTTGAAAATTTAAAAATTTGGTAGAAAATTAAGCTATTTGGTCAAAAATGAACTTTTCTGTTAAAAATGCATATTCATAGTTAAATATAAACAACTTGGTTAAAAATTAATATTTTGTATTGAAAATTACACTACTTTATTGAAAATTGGGCTATTTTGTTAAAAATGCATTATTTTCTTAAATTCACATCTGTTTTATTTTTGCCTAAAAACTGATCTTTTTTAGTTAAAGATTCCACTATTTGGTTAAAAATGTATATTTTATAGTTAAAATTTCATATTGTTTGATAGCGAATGAATCTTTTTAAAAAAATATATCTTTTATAGATTGAAGATTCAACTATTTGGTTGATTTTTTTTTTGGTTGAGAATTATATTTTTTAAACTGAAAATGTAATTATTCTATGCTTAGTTGAAAATTGTTATTTATAATTGAAAATTGATACTTTTGATTCAAAATTGATTTTTTGTAGTTGAAAGTATAATTCTTCGGTCAAAATTAACTTTTTTGTTGACAATGCATATTTTTGTGTAGAATCTTGAAATTTTTGTTAGAAAATTCATCATTTTTGCTTGAAAATTCAACAATTCTGTAGAAAATTCAAATATTTGTTAAATATTGATTTTTTCGTTGAAAATGCATATTTTTGGTTAAAAATTCAACCATTTGGTTAAAAATTCATATTTTTCTCATTTGAAAATTCACCTCTTTGGTTGAAAATTTAACTCTTCTGTAGAAAATTCGTTTATTTATTAGGTGGGGTGTGGGGAATCATTTTTTATCCAAATGTTTAACAATTCAATTTTTGGCCGGAAACTTCTCTTTTTTAGTTGAAAATTCAACTATTTGGTTAAAAATTCATGTATTTTGTTGAAAATTCGCCTATCAGAGTAGAATAATCCTCTTGGTTGAAAATTAACTTATTTGTTGAAAATTCAACTGTCGTTGAGAAAAATCGTTTGGCTTGAAATATTAAGTATTTGCTTGGAAGTCCAACTTTTTTACTTAAAAGTTGAACTTTTTCGGTTGAAAATTCATGTATTTTGATAGAAATTCTTTTTTAGTAGAAAATACAACTATTTTTTTGTTTGGAAATGCAATCTATTTCGACTTGAAAACTTACGAATTCAGAGCGTGTTATATTTAATTCATATTAATTTCATTCAAAAGAACTTATTCCCCTATTATTCTGTTTTGAGAGTTTTTTAATCCTGTTTTAAGAGTACTTTGGGCTGTGAAGTCTGATATTTTAATATTTTCAATTATTTAGGCGTCCTTGTTTATTCAACGTTTATGTTTATGAAAGGTCCCTTACATTGGTGGTAAAGATGAGACCCCCACCGTAGCCAAGAACTGAAACTGAAAAGACGACCCAGAACTTGTAGTGCCTCAAGGATGGGATCCCATCAAGAATAGCTGTTGTTACTGTTTCCATAAGTGCAAATTGCGAATCTAGTCCTAAAGTCAGCAGCATCACGAAGAAGAGGAACGCCCAGAGAGGTGCAACTGGTAACCTGGCTACAACCTGTGATTGAAGAAAGGAAATGTTTTTAATACCAATACTTCTTGAAGTAGTCTGTTAAAAATTTTTGCGATAAATTACAATTATACCTCTGGATATACGATGAAGGCCAATCCAGCACCTTGATCAACGACGGAATCAACTGGAACAGACAGTTCGTGTGCTAGGAATCCGATTACGGAAAATATCACCAAACCGGCGAAAAACGAGGTTCCAATGTTGCTAACTGCGACGATCAAGGAGTCCTTGTAGCAGTTGTTCGAAAATTTATTGTAAGAGCTCAAGGTGATGAGACCACCCCAGGCCGGACTTAAAGCAAAAAAGATTTGAACCGCCGCGTCTCCCCAAACTTTTGCTGATGCTAAACGCCTCCAATCCGGGGTCAGATAGAAGAGGATGCCTTCCTTGGCACCAGGAAGCATGATACCCCGGATGAATAACAATATCTGAAAATTATTGCAAATTTTATTAGGAGAAACTTAACTTCAACTTTTTTTTCAGTCAAAAAAGGTTAAATGTAGCTAATTAGGTATCAAGCAAGTCCTGAGTGACAAAGGCCCATTGAGATCCAATTTGGATCTCGGATAAAGTACCGCTACAGTACTGGGTATGAGACAAATCAGTGCTTAAGATACAACTTTTCTTTGAAATTTTTAAAAGCCCAAATAGCGACAAAAGTACTAGAAAAAGTACTTTTTTGGAACATTGATCTAGTATTTTTATCCCATAAAATGATTTAGATCTTATACAATTTTTTAAATAATCAAGTGGAATTTTTCCGGTACGTTCGTCCCAAAAAAGTCCTGCTTGAAATAAAAAATAAAATTAAGTGGGACTTTTCCGGTACTCTTGTCCTTAAAAAGTCCCGGTGAAATGGGACATATTTTGAACTGTTTTGATACTCTATTCCTATTCCAGCAGTACTTGTTGGGTCATAAATCTTATCACCACTTGAGAAAATTTCAAAAAAATAAAACAAAGTGGAACTAATCTGGTACTTTTGTCACAAAAATGATATAGAATTTATAAAAATTTTAAAAGAATTAAGTGGGACTTTTGCGGTACCTGTGTCCTACAAAATTTCTGCTCAAAGTAAAAATAAAATGAAGGACTTTTTCGATACTTTTGTCATAAAAAAAGTCCCACCTGAACTTGTAAGAGTTTCGAAAAAAATGAAGTGGAATTTTTCAACTACTTTTTCCCCTAATTGTAGTTATTAAAATTTTCAAAAAATGTTGGTATTTAAGAACAATGGGACCAATGGGACTTTTTTTACTCGACGTGCAAAAATATTCCTAACATGAATAACTGATTGAAAAATGTATCGACTAAACTAATTTTTGCTCGAAATGAAAAATCAGGTTTTGAGCAACTTTAAGTTTCAAAGAAGCATTTTCTGAATATTTGATGAAGTTCAAGATCCTTTTTGAACAGTTCATCCCATATTTCTATTGTTTATAAGTTTCTGTTTTTTAGTATTTCATGAGACCATTTTTAATCACTTAAGTTTTTTAAAAAATGAAAAATTCATTCATTCTACGTGGAAAATTATGCGAGGAATGAAAATACTTATTAATTTTTCATAAGTTATTTACCAGAACAGCGTATGGAAAAAGTGCAGTGAAGTATACGACTTTTCCTGAACTTTGAACTCCTTTACTAAGGCAGAGGAAGACAATGACCCAGGCTAGAAAAAGACAGCCTGCCATTTTTGGATTGATGCTACCAGTATACTCAATTCCTTGGCTCATACGCAGGACGTGGTTGCTAAAAATTTTAATTCAATTTAGTAATAACAATCGAGGCAAACTTGGAAAATCGGAAAAATACAATTGTACTATTGTAGTTCCAGAACAGAAATTGAAGTTCTAGAACTTTAAGGTGTTTTTTTTCTCTGGGAAAAAAAGTTTTTGATGAGTTTAGGAAAATGTAATGATGTTATGAGTCGTGCCTTATAAAAAAACATTTTTTCATGAAAAAGAGATTGAAACTTTCAAAAAAGAATTTTTTTAACAATATCTATTGCAATTGATTTTTTTTCTTACTGTCTCTTCTTATTAATTTTTCAAAAATGTTTGAATTTTAATCAACTAGGGCTTATTATTAAGATTCAAACTTACTTTATAACTTTACTTACAACATTTCATATAATAAGTAAATAATATTTGAATTTCCTTTCAAATAAGTTTTTCTTTAAAAAAATGTTTGAACGATTTCAGCCCTAGAAAAATTACTTTCAAAATTTAACCATTCTTTAAAAATTGGTGAAAAGCGATAGTATGGAAAAATTCAGCTGCAAAAAAGCATTGTTAAAATGAATATTTTTCGTAAGTTTAGGAAGTTTTTCATTGAAATGTTGTTTTTTATTTAATATAACATCAATAGTAATATTACTTTGATTCTTGAAATCGTTTTAAAAAATTATTTTTTCAGAGATTTGATTTTTGGCACATATACCTTAAAATTTTCAACAGTTCAATTCGATTATACATATGTGAATAATATTTAACAAAATTTTGAATAATGTAGGCTTAAAATTGGAAATCGTTATTTTCCAAAGACTTCTTAGTTATAATATGGTTAATTTTCAACGTTTTATTTCAAAGATATCATAATTTTAAACTTTTTGATTTTTTAATTTGTTACATTTTCATCCAGAGAAGGTATTAGATTTGTGTTAACTTCCCCCCCCCCCCCCCCGGTTTTTGTCGAATATCCACGTTTTGAGACCCGCTGAACCCAAAAAACAGGTTTTTACGAATTTGTCTGCCTGCCTGTCTGTATGTATATGTAGGTATGTCTGTCTGTGCGCACGATAATTTTGAAAGAATTGACCGATTGGATTGGCCTTTGTTATACTTTCTAAGTCTCCTGGAATGAAGGTCGAGTTCATCAGCCAGCCATTTTGGATAAAAATTCAAAAGTGGGCGCATTTTGAAAAATTTTGAGATCATTTTCTTCAAAAATTGAAAATTAAATGAGTGGCCATTCATAGTACTCGAAAATTCAAACAATTTATTTCTATGATATTTTTCGATAAATGAAAATTTTCAGAGTTACAGCATTTTCAAAATCCAAAAGAAGAAAAGAAAATTAAAATTTCAGCCAAAGAACGCACGATACGGAAAAAAGTCGGGACAAGAAAAATGTTTTTTTTTTTGCACGCCCCATAAGAATATTATAGCGACTTTTCAAATTTTCTTGGAAAATCGAAAATTCACATTTTGACCACATGAAACATATAAAAAATGAAATAAAAAATTCCATTTTGCTTTCAGACTATGCAAGAAACGAAAAAAGATGGTTCGACAAAAATTATTCATCCAAGGAAGATCCAAAAATTTGTTGTAATTATTTTTTTATAGGACGCCTTGTTTTGTTTTAGTCGTGAAAAATTACATTAAAAAATCAAGAAAAAATAAAAATTTTACATTCACTTCCTAATGAGAAGGTATTGGTTTTATGTAAAAAAATTCAAATATAGTTTTCTACGAATAAAACAAACACTGTTTGACCAGAAAAGGAATTTTCGATTTTTTGGTAGAATTTTTAGTAAGTTAAACCAAAACTGTTTCTTAAGCAATTAAACGTTTTTCTATGGACTTTAAAAAAGTGTGTGGATATTGAAATGAGAATGTGTTTCTCAAGGCCGATAGATCCTTAAATTAAAAATTCAATGCAATGTAGTTAAACTAACCAAATTTCGAATAAGTCCAAATTGAAATTTTTTCATGTTCAATAAGAACTGATAATAAATAATAATATATCTCTAACAAAATTTTTTAATTAAAACTTTTCTTTTTCATTTTAGCGGTGAAACCTGAAAATTGTGTAATTTTAAAAATCCTTTAAATCAAAAATGTATTGCAACGAAGACTCAATTAAAATTCTTCAATGTTGTATAGTAAATGATGATAAATAATCATAGATTTGGAAAAAATATACTAATTTTCTAGAATGAATAATACTTCTAAATGAAGTGTTAAAAATTAAACGATTTAAAATTAGAAAGTTACGAATAGTATTGCTCAAAATCAAAGTAGATAAAAATTAAACTATCTGAAATTGGTACCTCAGTAATCGAATATTTTTCTTAGTTTTTATAGGTTACAATTTTAGAGTTCTGAACTTGCAAACTGTACGCTGAATTTCTAATTTTTTCTTTTCATAAATTTTACTTTTTCGAGTAAAACTGAAATAGTTAAAATTTGGACAGTATTGATAATCAATAATTTCGACATTTTAATTTTTGAATGATTTAAATTTACTGAAAATAATCGAAATTTCAAAGGGCTTGAGTATAAAGGAGTTTTAATAGGTAGCACAATTATTGGTAATTGAAAATTTGCTCAGTTTTAAATTAAGTTTGGATTCATTTAATTTACAACGTTCTGTAGTGCCTTGAAATACATTAAAATCCCTTGAAATCTTCGGTATCACTAGGAATCCCCTAAAATTTCATTTTATTTCACTTACTTTTCAAATTTCTCTAAAAATTCCTTGAAATCTATGGAAATACTGTAAAATTATTTGTAATCGCGTAAGATTTTGAAAATCTCTTGAAATCCTTTGGAATCCTTTAAAGTACCTTCAAAACTTTCCTTTAGAAATCGTATAAATCCTTCAAAATAAGCAGAAATCATTTGAAAGACCTTAAGTATTTAAATTAAGTTAAACTTATTCATTAAAGTGTTCTAACAAAAACTGTTTGAATCTGCAGAAATATTTGAAATCCCTGAACTTTGAACAAATTCCTTTAAATCTTGTAAAATTTCTTGAAATATCTTAAAAGCTCTTAAGATCGTTGAGATCGCAAAGAATCTCTTAAAATTCCTTTTAAATTAATGTATTTGCCGAAATTCTTTTGAAATCTTCGAAACTCTTTGAAAGTCTTATAAAATTCTTTGAAATCTTTTAGAATTTTTTTAATTTCTTGAAATTCTCTCGAATCCCTTGAAACTCCTTGAAATATTTTTTTTTGAAATCGTAAAAATTCACTGTCTTTGGAATGGCTAGAAATTCCTTGAAATTTTATTTTATTTATTTTCCAGCGTTTTCTATAATGTCTTTAAATCTTTGTAAATTTCTACAAAATTCTCAGAAAGCTCTTCAAATCCTTCGGAATCCCTTAAAATTTCCAGAAATGTTTGTGAAATCTTTAAAATCTTCCAAAATCTCTTAAAATGTTTTGCAATCTCACAAAACTCCTTGAAATCCGTGAAAATATTTTCAAATCCCTTAAAAACCGATGAAATACTTTAGAAATACTGAAAACATTTGGAAATTTGATAAAATCCCGTGAAATTACTTGAAATTCACTCGAATCAATTGAAGTATTTGAAATCTTTTAACTCTTTTGAAATTATGTAACTCTGTTGTGGCTTCTCTATTTTTTTGCATAAATTCTTTCAATATTTTCACATTATTTTCTCATAATAATTTTATGCAATAATTTTCCTGAAATTTTGGAAAAATTATAAGAAATTCATTATATAATGAATATATAGAGAGATGCAGTGCCTATTTAATCGCGGCCAACCGGCTTGCTCTGCCCCGCACGCAGCTGATGGGTCGCCAGACTGCTGCTGCCGACTCTTGTCGGCAGAGGATTCTTTGTACCTAATGAGGAATTTTTGAATTAGAATGATTTGAATTTTTGAATTTTATTTTTTTAAACTTTAAATAAAACTTTTTAAATATATTTCTTATACCAGGGTTGCTACAGAATTTTGATCTACACATTTCATGTCTTCTCTTGGTTTTCTTGAAGGCAATTGAAACATATTATAAGTCTTACGTTGTCAGTTCTATTCCAGAAAAATGTGTAGACTTTCAGAGCAAAAGAACAATTTTCTTCCATTCAAAAAATATTTTTTTTTTTAGTTTGAAATGATTGGAAATTTTCGTTATTAATAGAATTAATTAATGGAATTATACAATTTTAAAAGGTGTTTGTTGAAAAATTCGAAAATGTACAGTCCAAGGCTTAGGAAATTAAGAATAAATGAACCAAAAATCAAACAATGAAGAAAGGCATTAGCTTTCCGTATTTAGCAATCCGTTTTTGTAACTGTAAATTAGGTAAATGGTTGGAATCACCAAAAAACGTAGATTTCGAATATAATATTTGCAAAGTCTGCCAATCCCTCAGCTGCGTGAGGAGTAGAGCAACCAGGGGATGGCAATCAAATGGGCATCGCCCGCAGAAAGAGTGTTTAATTTTAAAAAATTAAATAAATGTAAAAAAATTAATAATTTAATTTGTTCTAATAAGTATGTCCAAAATAAAATTACTTGAAATATTCTTCGGCAGGTGGTTTTCGGATGATGGCGGTGATATTCTCAATGGTGAGATTCAGAGAAACAAGTTGCGTCGAATTCAGGCATTCGTTCTTGTAGTACGACATGTTATTTTCCAGGCACATGTCGGATATTTCAGGCGTAACACAATCTTCAGTACTCCATGCCGGGTCACATTTGCTCCAGGGTAATTCACCCCCTCCTTAATTAGAGAAAAATGTTAATTATTATCAGAGTCACCAATTCAAAAGATAGGAGATTAACTACTGAAACAGAAAGTTGGAAAAAAAATCTAGTCAAGACCTTCCTGACTTCTGAAGGAAGGAATTAAACTCGAGTAGAAAAGGATTGTTATAGTCAGACAGTTGTGTCTTAAAAGCTTTGTAATCTCCCTAGACAAAAGGTACACCCTTGAGTGGAAAAGGATGAATATTTCAGACAATGGACGCGTGTCTTCAGTGGAATTTCTTTACCACTTATCTGAAGTACTCATATGAAAAATTAGAATCTTTAAATGCTTGAAATATAATTGAAGAAGGGTGGAGAAATAATTTCTGATTTTTTTCTGAAGAGTATTGTGAATGTTCTTAGCAGATATTGGTAAGCCAATTTTTAAGAGGAACTAGTTATCGTTATCATTACTGTTATAAAATTCAACTTTTTCGCAGTTAGTTTTGCAAGAAAAGTGGCTGTCGTTACTTTTGTATTTTAGAAATATATATGAAAAATGTCGAGTGAAAGTTCTTATACATTTTATTGAAATTTGTACATAATATTCCTAAAACAAGAAATATTTTAGAAAATTATAAGTTTCAGGGCGAGAGAAAAATTAAATTTCTCCTATAGTGGGCTATATCGGTATGACTCTAGAAATTAATTTTTTTCTTCCTAAAAGTTCATTTCCAATAAAATAGTTGCATTTTTTTACTAAAATAATAGAACTTCGAGGCAAACAAAGAAATTTTCAACAAAAAAGTTAATTTTTTTAATTTAAAAAACGTGACATTTCAACATAAAATAGAAACGTTGAATTTTCAGTTTAAAACTGAATTTTTAGCAACAAAAAAAGAATTTTCAACAGGATAATTAAATTTTTATCTAAAATTCTTCGACAGAAGTTAATAAATTTTTAACCAAAAATGAAGTGATTATATTCTCAGTCAGAAAAATAATTTAAAAATAATAATATGAAAAATAAATATTTTTATTTTTAACCAAAAAAAGAATGTTTAGTTTCACTTTCAAGTAAATAGTTGAATTTTCAATCACATGGTTGAATTTTAAACTAAAAATAAATGCATTTTTTCGAAATGGAACCGTTGAGTTTTTAGTGCAAAGAATAAATATTTAACAACAACAAATATTTTCGTTGAATATTCAACTGAAATGAATCTTCAACCAAAAAATATGAATCATCAACAAAATACATAAATTTTGACTAAAAAAGAGAAATCTTCAACCAAAAAATCTAAACTTCAAAAACCAAAATGGAATAGTTAAATTTTCAGTTTAAAAAAATATTTTGAAAACGCTACAATTTTAAGAAAATATTAAAATTATCAACCAAAAAAACTAATTTTTATCAAAGGACTTCAACTTTCAACTAAGTGTTGAATTTTCAATCAAATGGTTGAATTTTCAACTAAATAGGATAATTTTCCAAAAATGGGTTTGTTAATTTTTTAGTGAAGAAAATTAATAATTAACAGAACAAAAGAATTTTCAGAAAAAAAGTTTAGTTTTTCACAAAAAAGATAAATTCTCAACTGAAACGATGAATCTACAACAAAAAATGAATTTCCAACGAAGTAGTTCCATTTTCAACTAAAAAAGATGAATTTTCATTCAAGTACATGAACTTCAAACTAAAGAAAATAAATTTTCCAGCAAAAATTAAAAATGTAAATTTTCAAAAAAAAATGGAAAATTGAAGTTTTCAACTAAAAATGAAAAACTTATATTTTCAATTGAAAAAAAAAAATCATCAATGGAAAAAAATGAATTCTCAATGCGAAATGAATAGTTGATACTCCAATCAAAGAAGATTTTTATTTCAGATCAAAAACAGTTGAATTTAACCAAAAAACGAATTCTCAACAAATGAGCTGAAATTTCAACCAAGAAAGATTCTTCAATCAAGCAAGAGAAAAAATCAACCAAATTATTGAAATTCCAAGCAAAAAAAAATATTCACAAAACAGTTGAATTTTCAACCGAATGGAATTATTTTCTATGAAAATGGTTGCATTTTGAACAAAATAATTAAATTCCCAACCAAGCAATAAACCTTTTAACAGAAAAGATGAATTAAAAAAAATAATAATAATATTCAACTCTGAAATTAATTTGTTTTTCTGTTTAAAAATGTTTCTGGAGATTTTAGAAAAATTTGAATTACAGGGTTGAGAACAATTCCAATTTTCCTACACTGGGCTATAAATCTCTATAGATCTGGAAATTAATTTTTTTTTACACATCTTTCCGGTTTTTGAATTTAATATTCCTGTTATTTAAAAAAATGCAAAACAAAAAATGCCTATGCTAATTGAAAACAGAAAATATTCTCCAAGTTAAAGAAATCTGAAGTTGTTCTCTTTCTGTTCAAAAAACGTTTCCGCCGTATGAAATTTTGTAGTAAAAGATTTTTTTTTACTCAACGCCGAAGTTCATGTGGGCTATAATGTTTTGTTGTAATCCAATATAAAGAGATATACTACTACGATATCTGCCTGGAAAGTATCCGACCTTGTGGTGTACCATGGTCCGAGGAGATTAAGTTCGGCTCTCTATGATGGTCGAGTCGACAGTCAGAGATGATCAAGTCGACTCGCTGAGATGATCGATTTAAACCTCTTGTTCAAACCTTCTAGAGATAGTCGATTTGGCCATCTAGAAGGCTGCCCTATAATTGACCCTCAAATATAGTCAGTCTGCACATCTAGATGGCCAGACTGACCTTCCATTTTTCTCCGTATAGGAGTGAGAGTTAATTCTGGTCAATGGCGACGGATGCCCCTTCAAAGTACTCCCCTTTGGAATCCACAAGCTTCTTCCAGCGATCCTCTCTCATTTGGAAACCTTTGGTCCCCACTTTTTTACAAATCAGGCCGTTCTCTTTTCATTGCATCACACAATCGTTTCAGAACTTCTTGTTGATACTCTTTATTTACCGCCTAACCTTTTGAACGTATTCATTGTACACAACATCTTCCTGTTCGAAAAAGTGAGCATTGCCTTATTGTTGCCCTAAATCCATGACCCATGACCCTTTTGAACATTTGTGGGCTGTTTCTGATTGATTCAAAATTGTCCCGGGCGAGTTCTACTCGACAATTCTTTTGGTCTTCCGTCAGCAGCTATAGAAATAATTTCGCAGCCTTGCGGCTCATCCCCAAATCCTGGCTCAAAATGATCACATTAAAATCGCCTAAACCCACTCTTCAATTTGAGTATCACTCACCACCATACACGTTCCGAATTATAACGATGGTTTCGAACATGAATGGCCAAGTTTTTGGAAGAATTCAATGCACAATTTTCGTTCGGTGCGTTCCGTCATCCTGAAATGCGACGCGTACATGGTAAGACGTTTACGCAACAGCGTACACTAGTCGACCAAAGATCAGCAGATCTGTGTCACTTACTAGGGAGCCTCACAGAGGTCCCCGCTAAATGGTAAATACATTTTTTTCACAATAGCATAACTGGATAAAAAGTTAGAGCACAAGGTCGGATAATTTCCGAACAGACCTCGTACAACGAGAATATGTCTTCTGATTGGTAATCATGACATATAATATACAGAGGGGTATAATACCATGAATAAATTTTTATAAAGTAACGTACAATAACGTACATTACTTTAAATTACAGTTACCCGAAAATTGTAACGCGTTGAAATTATCTTCTTTTAAAATAAGTAACGCGTTACCGTTGCCGTTACTAAAAAAATGTAATTTTTATTTAATAGATCAGAGCTTACCAGCTAGAGATGCAAACATGTAGTAGAGCGTCCAAGCGATGATAAGATTATAATACAGCATCACTACCGAGCTGACTAAAACCATTCCATATCCCACCCCTCGAAGTAAAGGGCAAAAACGTTTGTAGGCCGCCACTGGGCCCAGACTTGCATATTGACCTGAATATTGACATAAAAGCCAGTATTAACTTAAATTTGTAAAAAATGAGCGAAAATTTAGAATGTTGAAAAAAATATATTTTGTTTGCATTGAACAATCATGGGGCTGCACAGTGGGGCAAAAAAGTCCGTGGAAAAATTGATTTTTAGAAGACAATTATTATCCGATTTCAACTTTTTTTTTAATGAAATCTAACGAAATTTCGCATCGAACTGGTATGACCAATTTTTAAATTTTTGTTAATTTTTTTGTTTAGTTAATAACAAAAATTTTTTTTAAATTTGACTTTCGAAGAAGACCGGTTTTTAAAAAATGCTTCGATTCAATCAAAAATGCCTAGAAAACTGATAGTAACTATTCAAATATGATGTCCAATAGCAATGCAATTGTTAAAAAATTTATTGAATTTGCTATAAACAAATAAGTGAATGAAAATGGTTTCGTGGTGATTGGCGGCGATTCGTCACTTGATTCGCATGAACAATTTATGGACAAGAGGAGTTTTTTAGTTGAACTGATGTAAGTTAATAAATAATTTGTTATTTTGAAAGCTATTTTTATAAACAAATATACATATCAGGTATTTTTTATGGAATAAATAAAGTTTTTCTATGGAATCGATCATATATTACTTGGAAATAAGACCTACGTATTATATATCTGGTCACCACATAGAAGCGAATAATTGTTTAAATTACCATAATTAACAAATGCACTATTTGGCTATTTTTACTGATATCGTCTCGATTGTAGTAGGCTATTTAAAAAAAACGATCGATGCCGTTAACCGAAAAAGAAAGTCAATTATTAATTAGGTTTCTTTATTAAATCATTAATTGTTATCAATTTATGGCAAGGAATTATTGCTAAGTAATTTTAATTATATTCGACACCAGAAAAAAAATTTAGTTTACAAATGCATTAGCCGAAACAAATGTTTACTACATTGTCAATAAAAATAAAAATAGTAGGTCGTTATCGAACTATCAGAAAAAGTTAAAAAAATTTGTTATTAACAGTTTATTACACACACACAAAACAGTTTGAATGCTGAAAAATAGCCAAATAATGCACTTGTCAATTGAGTTCGGTTAAACAATGATTAAATGTTATCGAGTCATAGCAAAAAATCATTGCTGAATAACTGGCTGTTAATTCCGTGAAAGAAGCGGTATTTTTTTTATAAATATATAAAATGATAACAATTTGTTCGAACGATTGTTGTCGACGATAATAAATTGTTAAATGTCATCGAAATGTTTTTGAAGATTTAGAAGTTAGTTATTTACAGTTAATTGCATCGAAAAAATCAAGTTTGTACCTCCATAAATAGCCAAATAGTGCATTTGTTAATTAAGGTAATTTGAACAATTATTCACTTTTATTTTGTGACCAAATATGATACTTAGGTTTTATTTCCAAGTAACATATGATCGATTCTATAGAAAAAGTTTTATTTATTCCATTAAAAATACCTGATATGGATATTTGTTTATAAGAATTTGTTTTAAAATAACAAATTATTTAGTAACATTTATCCATTCAACTAAAAAGCTCTTTTTGTCCATAAATTAATCAAATATAGTGAGAATCAAGTGACGAATCGCCGACAATCCCCACAAAACCATTTTCATTCACTTATTTGTTTATAACAAATTCAATACATTTTTTAACATTTGCATTGCTATTGGACATCTTTTTTGAATAGTTGCTTTTAGTTTTCTAGGTATTTATGATTAAATCAAAGCATTTTTTTTAAACCGGCATACTTCAAAAGTCAAATTTTTTTCATTTTTGTTATCAAATAAACAAAAATGTAAAAATCGGCCACGATGAGGGTAAGTTCTGTACAGGTTTCCTACGTCACGCTGTCAAGATATATATTCTTTTGATACATTTGCATACAATATATGTTATGTTTAATAATAATCCATTAGGTAAGTTTTTTTCGCAAAATGACATGACGGATGATAAATTTTTGCGCCCAATAATTCTAAAATGAAATGCTTTTTTTTTAATTTTCAACCCTTGCGTGCACACTAGGGTGGTTCTTATTTATATTTGGTGGATTTTTTTTCTTTGATTTTCTCTACTCTCACCCTCCAGTTTTCTTCGAATGCCCAAAAAAAATCTCAAAATTTGAGCAAAATCCGTTAATATTTAGGGGTGCCGCAAAGACCATGAAGTTTCCCATCATGGGAAAAAGACAGCTTTTTGTAAATTTTATATTTAAACGCGATGATATGTTACAAATAGTTCCGTGTTTCAGTATATTGTTCAGAGGTCATTGGAGAATAAGAATCAATCATAAATTTTAAGGTTCAATAATTTTAAGCCACTCTTATGGGTCCCCAAAGAAAATCCCATAAGTGACTAATTTGAATTTGACGTAACACTGCGGTTTATTGACGCTTTTTAAAAGTTTTTCAAGAATAAATAATCATTAATCAGTAATTTAAAAATACCCACTCATTTGTTACCTAATATTCAATTGTTTCAGCGAATTTAATTTGTTTAAAAATTGAAGAGTATTCTTAAAAAGCCAAGTAGAACAAACAAGTATTTCAATCTTTCGAAAAGTAGCAAAAATAAAATATGTGAACAAAAAAATTGTTTAAACAATTTAAATTTATTTAAACGTCTACGATTATTCATAATAAATAAATTTCCACTTAAAAATATGGAAATTTGTCGAAAATTTAGTGAGATAAAAAGTTTCTCTCGCTTTTTTTAGGGAAAATATATACTTAAACAAATACGTATTATTTCAATAATCATGAAATCATTTAAACAAATTATTTCATTGTTATCATTGATTAAATAACTCATAGTCTAGAAAATACGTTCATTTCGCGAGTTAACTGAAAAAAAAAAACAAATATCTAAACAAATTAAAATTGTTTAAACAATTAAATATTAGTTAACAAATTACTGGGACTCTTAAATCACGGATTAATTTTTTTTTAACTTTTGAAAAGCGTCAATAAATCGCAATATTACGTACAATTCAAATTTGTCACTTTTGGGGTTTTCTTTGGGGACCCATAAGAGTGACTTAAAATTATTCAAACTCAAAATTCATGATTTATTCTTATTCTTTGACGAATTCTGAACAATATACTGAAACGCGAAATTATTTGTAGCATATTATGGTGTTTAAATATAAGATTTACAAAAAGCTGAGTTTTTCTCATGTTAAATCAATAGGAAACTTCATTCGAAAAGTGAAAAATAAGGGCTACCAAGAAATTAAATAATTTTAAATAATCACCCAAGTCACCTTCGAGAAACCCCATGTTATATTCTCAATGCCGTAATATTCCACAAATCCCAATATCCACCCCTGACATTTTTAACAAAAAAACTTCAATGTTAATTCATGCAAACCACTCAAAAAAATTTTAATTTGAAATAATCATACACGTGACCTTTAGAAAACCCCAAGTTATATTCGATAGCTAATAATAATAATATTCTATAAACCCTGAAAACCACCCCTACCACTTTTACCTGAACAAGCCCCAAGTGCCTCCCAGAAAAACACTCAAAAATTAAAAAATTTAGAATAATTACACAAATCGCCTTCAGAAAACCAAAATTTATACTCCAAAATCATAAGAATATTCAACAACACCCTAAAACCACCCCTACCACTTCAAATTAAATAAATCCCAATTGCCTACTAATAAAAAAATCAACATATTAAAAAATTTGAGATAATCACACAAATCATCTTTAGAAATTCCCAAGTTTTATTCTTATCCTCATAATAATATTCAATTCCCCCCCCCCCCCAAAAAAAAAAGACACCACTACCAATTTTACCTGAAAAAATTGTAGGTGCCTGTCGGTGAAACTCTATACAAATTTTTTACTCTGAAATAATCATACAATTCACCTTTATGAATCCACAAGTAATATTTCTAACCCCATAATCATATTTAACAACTCCCATTATCCACCCCTAACATTTTTAACGGAAAAATAGCACAGTTCCTTCATGAAAATGTTATCAAACAAAATTTTGAATTTAAAATATTCACTCAATTCATTTTTTATTGACTCCAAATCATATTGCTAACCCCATAATAATACTCAACAACTCCTAATATTCAACCCTAACATTTTTAAAGAAAAAATTCCAAAGTACTTCAAGCAAAACACACAACATTTTTTTTAATTTAAAATAATCACGCAACTCACCTATATAAAACCCCAAGTTATATTCCCAACCTCATGATAATTTTCAACTATCCCCGAAAACCACCCCAACCACTTTTGCCTGAAAAATTACAATTGTCTTTTGGGAAAACCTTAGAAAACTTGTTTAATTCGAAATTTTTGCACAATTTACCTTTATGAACCCACAAATAATATTCCTACCCCTATAATAATATTTAACAACTCCCAATACCCACCCCTGACATTTTTAAAGAAAAAAATGCAAAGTTCCTCCATGCAAAAACTAAAAAAAAATTTGAAATTTGAAATAATCACACAGGACACCTTCAGAAGTCCACACAAAACACTTTAAAAAATGTCTATATTAAAAATAATCACACAAGTGATTTCATAAAACCAAAATTTATGTTCTTAAGCCCATAATAATGTTAATAACCCCCAAAAACCACCCCTACCACTTCAACCTGAACAAATCCAAAGTGCCTTCCGGCAAAACACTCAAAAATGTACGAAACTTGGAATAAACACCCAAATCACCTTCAGAAAACCTCAAGTTTTATTTCCAACTTGATATTTTTTGCAATATTCTTTTTGAAAAATTGACTATTTATAATAAGAATCATTATTTATTTTAAAATTCAAAAATTTAATTTGAGCAGAAAGAGTCACGTAACACCTGTGAGGGGGGGGGGGGCAACAAAAAAATTATGCGAGACGTATTTTCAATTGATTAGGGAAAAAAATTTGTGAAGGTGCGTGTATTTAAATTTTGAATTTTTTTAAATGCCGAATTATTTTTTTAAACCGCTATAACATTTGACTTTGTCAACATATTTGAATTTTCTTTCGGAAATCTCGTGAGATTTATTGTCTTCTTTGAAAATTAGTTGAAATTTTTTAATTTAATTGAAAATTTACCAACTTCCTTGGTTTTTTTGGAAATATACAGAACTTTTTAACTAAACTGATGAGTTTTCAACCAAAAAAGTGAATTTCTAAGAAAGTAGTTCGACTTTTAACATAGAAGTTAAATTCTCATAAAAAAAGATGAATTTTTAATGAAAAATATAATAGTTGACACTAAAACAAAAAATAAAAATTTCAATCTTAAATTGAAAAGGGTTGAATTCATCCAAAAAGACAAATTTTTGACAAAATAGTTGAATCCTCAATCAAAAAAGATTTTTATTTAATGTCAAACAATTTCAATTTTTACAAAAAAAAGATTGAATATCTACCAGGAGAAATAAATTTTTCAAGCAAAGAAACGAATTTTGAACATAATTTTATTGTTGCATTTTCAACCAAGAAAACAAAATTTTGATAAAATTATAATTTGGAGCGAAAAATAATTTTCAATAGAAAATAAAATTTTTGTACAACTATTTACTCTTGAACTTTCATTGTTTATTTCATTTAGGATTATATGAATTTAATTTCCCTAGGTTGCTTCAAAAAATTCACGAAGATTTTTGAAGAGTTCAGGTATGTCTAAAAAGTATCTGGAAAATTTTAAGATTTTTTTTCTATTTCACAAAATTTTCATAGATTTTAGAAAATATTTGAGCCAGTTTAAAAGATATTTGTAACTTTTTAGCGCTCGTGAAAATTTTTATAAATTTTCGGAAATCTTTCAAAGTTTGAAAATTTCAAATATTTTTCATATATTCAAATCTTCGAAAATTCCTAAATATTTTTTGGCTGACTCAAATCATACCTAAGATTATCCTAGAATCTTCACGATTCGTTTTTGACACTTTCGGAAATCTTATTTAATGTTTTGAAATCTTTTTAATTATTCTTTCAAAATTAATTTTTCAATTTCGACACGTTTCAAAATCTTTATAAACTTCCAAATATCATCTCGAAATCTTCAAAAAGGCACATTTTGTTTTTTGAAATCTTCTCAAATTTTCCTAGAAATCTTGAGAGAATTTCTTGATTCTCTTGAAACAATTCTTTTTAACATCAAATGAGATTCGATGCGAATATTTTTGGTTGTAGGAGAGATACGACTGAAAAATCCCGAAAAATAAGTAGCCCGACTCTATAAAATTTCCGGAAAAGAAAATATTTGAAATAGAAAATTCCCCAGATTATAAAATTGCCAAAATTTGAAAATCCTGATTCGGAAAATAATTTTCCATCAATAATAAGTAATAATATTTCCGAACAATTTTTAATATTACGGAATTTGGAAATTCCTGAACAATAACATTTCCTACAGAAAAATGCTATAAATGTTAATGTTATTATAAACTGTTCGGGAGTTTTATTATTTGGGAATTTTCCAATTGGGGATTTTTATACTTCAACAATTTTATAAGTTCCAGAATTTTATCATTAGGAAATTTTTTAATTCGGTAATATCATAAATTGTTCGGAATATCTGCATTTCAGCAATTTTATGTCAGGAATTTCATTTTCCAGGAATTTCCCAATTCGGGAATGTTACAGTGTCTGGAATTTTATTTTTTGGGATTTTTCAGACGTCCCATTAAGAAATTTTCAAATTCAGTAATATTATAAGCTGTTGGGAATTTCCAAATTTGATGATATTATCAACTCTTCGGGAATTTTATTGTTCGGGATTTTCATATTTCCGCAATTTTATAATTTCGGAAATGTTCTTTTTCAGGAATTTTACAATGTCGCTAATTTTATTTTTTGGGATTTTCCAGTTACTCCGTAGGAAAATTTTAGCGAGGCAATATATACGTCTCATAGTGGAGCAACGTTTTGGAACGGAAGACATTGATTAAATTTCGTAACGGATATCCGGTAGTGTAGGCTCGGATCTCAAGGTGGCGCCGAAGACACCTTTTTCTGACAAAATATTAGGTCAAATAATAAAATAATCTTTTTCGATTATTAATTAATTTATCGATTCAATTTCATTTATTTACTTTATCATTATTAATAATTATCATAATAATAAAATAATAATAAATAGAATACAATATATATAAATTAATTAAAATTAAAGATTCGATTTTTAATTGTGGAATAATGATAAAACAATGAAGAATGAAACTATTTAGTGTAAAATTCAATTTTTTATTCAAAAAGTCAAATTCTAAAAGTTTGGCATTTATAATTGAGTATCTAATTAATTCTAGGAGAATTTAAAGTTTGTTCTTACTATATTAAAAAAAAAAAAAATTAGATGCGTTTTAGATGAAGATGGCTGAACCGGAAGTGACTTCCGGGTACGTTAATCAAAAGAAACGACACCTGCGTTCGCGCTAACGACTTCAATTAAATCCTCTCGGGATTAGGCGGCGCTAATGGCGAGTATTTAACAATAGTTTTCGAAAAGGATTCAGAGTGGAAAAGTTTGATTTGAATTACATTTATTGTTTAAAAGTTACATTCAAGAAAACTAGAGGAATTTTAATTAAATATAACAGAGTTTAATGAAGTTGCATAAAATCACATTACTTAAAAATTTGTTTAATAAAACAATTTGAGGCGTATAGGAAAATTTAATGACGCCCACAATGAATTAATTAACGCTAATACACCTAATTAAATATCACAAAATAGAGCTAATCAAAATTATATTCAATTTATAAATTTTAATTATTTAATTCAAACCAACTTAACAAAGCCCGCAATCAATGAAATTCTCGAATTTTTAGGATAAAAAGCACCTTACGAAACTGAAAATTAGCGAATTTCTGAGAAGAAGAAATCAAACGATATTGAACAAAATAAAAAAAAATGAAAAAAATTTAGCAAAGAAAAAAAAATTGTAACTTATATAAAATTTAACATGAGCTTTTATTTGATTATTTATTTAGCTTAATAATCTGAAGCTTACTAATTTATTTTAAATTGTTTATTGATCGGTATTTTACGAAATTTAGCAACATTGCCATTGATTTTTAATATGAATAATTATTTTCTGAAACAATGCA